>JAJMGW010000048.1:0-51709 GCA_030582755.1 Wickerhamiella galacta | reverse complement strand
GCGGATGAAGTGATGGCTCTCGATCATGTACTCAAGGTAGCCTCTTACATCGTCCGAGAGGTTGCCGCATTGATCCAGCAAGCGACTGTGTTGAAGCTCATACCTGACTATATCCTGATCCGCTTGGAGGGCAAGCAGCTTTGCTTTGAAGTCCTCACTGCGCGGGTCTGATAAGAGTCGTTCGACCATAGACATTGCTGATCTGCGGGCGGTAGAGTACACCTCGTACTGCGATCTGATGGGATGCATATCCACCAGGAAGTGATGCCCCCTCTTGAAGCCACGCGATTCATACGCTTCTTTTGTGTCCTTGAGAGTCTGTCCAAAGTCTGCGAGCGCACCGGTAAACGTTTGCTGGGCGTCGCGGTAGGACCAGAGTTCGTTGGTCGCATCAAGGATTTCGACTTGCTCTTCGTCCCGCAATGCTGGGGTCGATGACGTGTCTGTGCAAGGAGGATCGTACTCGATAGCAAACTCGCGAGGGCATTCATACAGTTCGAGCCAATCAGTCTTTGCGCGTTTCACAGTATTCTCATACAATGCCTCATACAATGCTGCACACACCGCGAACCAGTCTTCCACAGGGTCTTCGGTGACCGCGGGACTGACTTTCCCGATTGGGGTAAACGCCACCGTGGCATCTTCAACACTGGCTTGGGCAGGCAGCACATTTGCTAGAGAGCGAATTCTCTCAGCGATAGAGCAGATGGTCTCA
Organism: Wickerhamiella galacta; assembly: GCA_030582755.1. Taxonomy (NCBI): domain Eukaryota; kingdom Fungi; phylum Ascomycota; class Dipodascomycetes; order Dipodascales; family Trichomonascaceae; genus Wickerhamiella; species Wickerhamiella galacta. The sequence goes on along the minus strand of JAJMGW010000048.1, from coordinate 50,994 downwards.
AAGCGGGCGTGCGTGACTATGAGCCAGGCAAGACTCAGACCAAGGGCGACATACACTGGTAGCAGCAGCCCAGTCAGGGCGAGCAGGGTCGCGATACCGGCATTCACCTTACCACGAGTGCTAGAGAGCTCACAAACCACTTTGCCACGAGTGATAGAGAGCCCGCTAACCACCTTGCCACGAGTGGTGGAGATTCCGCTGGAGACCTTGTCACGAGTGATAAAGAGCCTGTCACGAGTAGTAGAAAGCCCTTCAACCACCTTGCCACGAGTGGTAGAGAGCCACAAGATGCAGCGCTGGTGCCGAGTGAGTAGTACATTCAAAGCAGAGACCGCTCTATTGTGCGCTTCCACTAGAACCTCGATCAAGATGATGAGCAGTTCGCCGGGGCTGATCACGAGCGCGATCGTGCACGCCGCCACGAGAGCAGCAATGAGCAGGAGGCAGGCAACGAGACAATTAACGGCTGCTCTTAGCTGTTCGACAACCTGCATGGGTACCTGTTTGACGGCGTCGTAAACGGTAGTCCAGGCACCAGCAGCTTGCGCACACACGGGGCGAGCATGGGAAGAGAGACACGAGACCGAGCGCTGGTAGAAGCTGGGCACAGCTTTGAGAATCGAGCGTGTCTTGTTGGCGGCCTCGTAAACGCACATCCAGGCAACGGACATCCAGGCTATAACGGCGTGCAGGCACATGCGGCGAAGGGAAGAGACGCGGCCAGCAAGGGAAGAGACGCAGGAGACAGAGCGCTGGTAGAGGATAGGCAGTGGGGTCAGTTGCGCCTTGATATCGGAGCGTGTCTTCTTGGCGACGTCCTTGACGGAAGACCAGGCGGCACCAGCTTTCCCAGACACCTGGCAAGCAAGAGGAGAGAGGCGTGAGACGCTGCGGCGGTACAGAGCGGGAAGCAAGCCGGCCAGAGCCATAAGGACGTAAAGCACCAGCTGGGAAGCTACCACAAGCGCCGCCGTGGATGCGAACTCGACAACAGGCTCAACGAGTTTCGTACGGATGCCTGGTTCAGCGAGTGCTGGTGCGTGGACTGTGAAGACCAGCAAGCAAGTTGCCACCGCAACATCGGTGACGACCTTGACGGCGCCACAGAACACGTTGAACAAGGATTGGGCGGGGCGAGAGAGGCGGACTTCAATTGCTTGGGCTAGTCGCGAGCCACGTTGGGTGTAGGCATTGAATGCCCATGCGGCGGTGACCATTCCTGTGGTCGCGAACAGCCAGACTAGGGTCTTTGTCTTGACTGGTTCGTTCGACAGGACGGTGAGCAGCTCTTGGTTGGGGAACCAAAGAGCTGGCGCCGGACAGATTCTCGCCTTCAGGGGCTCAATAATGCAGTCTTTGATCCAGTTGCCGGTGGGTTCGACCGGCACATGGTCATAGGGGGAGATGTTGAGCACCAGGCGGTACGCGATCTCAAGAGACTTGGCCTGCACTAGGTGCAAGAGGTCGTTGGGATCGGTAGGCAGGGTCGGCGGGAGGGGACACAGGAGGTCCCTGGCCGCGGATTCTGCAGCACTCAAGGCGGTGTGCCCAATATGCTGGACGGGCACCGTAGCTAGAGTGGAGAGGGTGGTGAGCGGGTGAGCGGGGTTGGCACGGGGTGCGGTGGTCGACACAAGTTCAACGGGGTTGATCATTATGGACTGGGGATGGTGAGAGTTTGGCTGAGAGCAATCATTTTTATAATCGCCGCCCGCAGCGAGCACCTACCGTATTTGGCGTGTTCCACTTGCCTATTTGGACGCCCGTCGAGACCGATTGAATCCCAACATCTCAGGGGGGTGGCTGCTGAATGGCGAATAATTTGAACGCGTGAACGTTTCTGTTGTGTGAGATTCATATATTGATTTTCAGCGCGGATAATGGCAGAAGAAAACAGGCTTTGTCGCGCGGTACCCCAAACGTCGTTGCTTGCATAACACATTGCCCATGCCCACATGTTACAAGGTCCAAAGACGGCAAGAAGTGACCGTGCATAATTACCTCACTGGAAGTGGTACTAAAAAACAACTATGCCTGTCCGAAAACGATTTTCAGTGATAGCAAGAGCGACAGAGCACCTCGTGTACTACTGGGGACGAGGTCAATTGGAAAACTGCTACACATTTTAAAGATTCCATTGCCGGAGCTCTGAATGTCAAGAGCGATGTTTTTTAAATCTCATCACGTTACGTGGGAGCTGGAAGTCGTAGAAGTGCAAAGAGCTATGCTAATGTGGAGCTGTGGTTCAACGAGGTTTTCTCATTTTGTGAAGAAACTCTTGACAATCCGGGTGACTTTGACGTAATTTATGTAGAACAGCTCTCGTCTTGACTAGCCATCATTGCCTACCATGGCAAAGTTGAGCTTTGAGAAACACGACAACTTTATCAGTATTGCTATACACAATATCCGCAGGTTGTTAGCCAGTTGTTTTGTATCTGGTGGCTTGAATCCCAAGTAACGGAACTGATCTTGGGCAAAAGTGGGCCCCATTGCAGTAAAGGGCATGCCGTTCGAATACAACCCCCTCCCCCTCTGCATGGTCTATCTGAAAGCACCTATCGGCTGCATGGACCTGGATAGGGGGAAATCTTCAATCAAATGATTGTCGCCCCCAAGAAGCCGAAGATGTTTATTCATGGCGTAACTAGACGCGTTCCTAGAGAATATTTCAGCATCATTCGTGCTTGATTGTTCAGCTCCGTAGCGCGTACTCTCTAGCTGAGTGAAGCCTGGTACTTTGATTTACGCGTCCCATCCTTAAACCCACTACACTTTACAACATGGTTCAGACAATAGACAATAGTTCAAGTGTCGGTCTTTGCTGAGACTTCCGCTGGTTAGGGTCGTCGAGTGGAGGCCGAGAGAGCCAATGGGGTTGGGGAGGTACTATGTGTCGCGGTACCTTTGGTGGATCTACTGTTTTGCAATAGTACCCTCCACCATCGTTTATAAGTTATCTTGCTGGAGCCGACACCCGCGGCTTGGCTGCATAAATTATATATACCATGTATAATGTCGTATATATCGGATGTGGCGCTTACGCCACGATCAGTGTTGCAGCCCCCTGTATTGCAACGCGGCAAGAGGATTATTGTAATGGCATCGCTGGAACAAACTTGATTCTTCAAGAGTGCAATAATCAACCCAAAAGTGTGGCAACTGGTATTTACCCGTATAGCTTCACTGAAAGATCCCAGTTCGTAGAAACACCCGCCACACAAATATTTGGTGACTAAGTGCCCGTTATGTGAGATCATGCGTTCCGGCGAAAGAGGTGCAGCTAGGGAAAGGTTATAGGGGGTATATAAATAATGTGTATGTCGCACCCCTGACGCCGTTGCAAGTCAATCTTTCAGCTCATAGCATCACTGATCATGCAACGACAAGCTGTTAAACGTGCTTCTACTCTCATGCTTGCCTACGTGTCAATTGCAGTTAGTGCGCCTTTCGCATTACCAGCAAAGAAGACGCTCGAGCAGTGGCAGGTTCAGAAAAACTAAATGGAGTCCATGACTATATCCACGACTACTCTAGACGCTGGCTGCACCTCACTTGTCCTGGGAACGTAATGCCTGTGTAAATGGGGGCTAATGCAACGTATGAACGATAACGAGGACATGAGCATACGTCTTGACGACAATTAGCTACGATAGTTATGAATAAATGCAGAAACGATTTGAATACTTTAATTAAATCTCTGGCTGTACTGGCTAAAAGTGACCGCTGCAGTCATGGTCCGCGGAACCGTTTTGTCCACTCTTGATTCACCTCAATGGAAGAAACCACTGCGACAATACGGCCAGATGCAAACTAGCACGTCTGATAAGGCTCAGGTTATCAAGTTATAGCTTTGTATTCCTCAAAGTGTGAATGGGCTCTAGCCACGTGGGCCCCTAGCTCCTAGGCTATCCACTCACGATACAAATGTCCGTTTATAGTGTTGCTAACATTGTATTTTAGTCCTGTTGTAACCTGACTGAGGGTCTCCGTCTAACATACGTAGTTATACGAGATACACTACTTATTGTGGGATACGACCTTCATGGCCACAATTTGTTTCAGGTGGTGCTTCTGCATGGCTGGCGAACCTGTCCCATTTGTCTTCTTCAGGATAGTTATACGAGACAAGAGTTTATCTAGCCACGTGACTATCGCGGGTAAGGGTTAATTAATTAAGGTGCAGAATTTTGGGGTTCACGCGTCTTACTGCGTCTTTGGCCGATATAGTGCCATGTCTCTCATTCCTGTAGCAAATATTGCGATCAATTATGACGAGCAGAAACGGACATTGACTGAATTCTTGAAGGAGTACCGGTCTAGCCGCGACGAGGACGTCCTGATGGTCGGCGATGAGCCGGCTCCAAAGTACATGGAGCTCCTCCAAAAGGTAGCAAACCGCCAGGAGCGGACAGTCCAAATCGACCTGGATGACTTGTTTGAATTCGAGAAGAACAACAAAGTGGGCCGTGGTAAGATGCTCGTGCACTATATTGAGGACAACGCTGCCACTTATGTCCGGCTTCTGTCAGAGGTGGTCGATTCTCTGATGCCTCTACCCACAGTGGACATAACATACAGGGACGAGGTTCTGGACGTCATTCTTTACCAAAGACGGCAGAGAAATGAACGAGTCCGCCAGGAGATGGAGTCCGACCCCAACTCCGCTACGGACTTTAACGACGAGATGTTTCCTCCCGAACTTCTCAGGCGCTATTACCTCTACTTCAAGCCGCTGACTGCGGGGCCAAACAAGCCATTTGTCCATAAGCCGCTAGCGTGCAGAGAAGTGCGGAGCGACCATCTCGGACAGCTAATCACGGTCAGAGCAATGGTGACGCGTGTCTCTGACGTGCGGCCCCAGGTGGCTGTCGCTGCGTATACTTGCGACAAGTGTGGAAATGAAATATTCCAAGAAGTAAAGACGCGCCAGTACACACCGCTCACCGAGTGTCCATCGCCAGAGTGTAAGCAGAACAACTCGAAAGGGCAACTCTTTCCCTCAACACGTGCATCAAAGTTCGTACCTTTCCAGGATGTGAGAATCCAGGAGCTGACAGACCAGGTTCCGACCGGAGAAATCCCCCGCAGTCTCAACGTGTCCATAAGAGGCACCCTGGTGCGATGCATCACCGCTGGTGACTTGGTGGACATTAGCGGCATTTTCCTCCCCCGCCCGTATACTGGTTTCAAGGCTATAAGAGCTGGCCTTCTGACGGACACTTACTTGGAGACTGAGTACGTTCGTGCCCACAAGAAACAGTACAACTTGCTCCATCTTAGCGACCCTGTAAAACAGAAGCTTTGGGGTCTGAGGGATGCAGGAAATGTGTACCAGCGCTTGGCCATGTCTTTAGCACCTGAAATCTATGGCATGGACGATGTCAAAAAGGCTCTTCTCCTACTATTGGTTGGTGGCGTGACCAAAGAGATCGGCGACGGCATGCGCATCCGTGGTGATATCAACATCTGTCTTATGGGTGACCCTGGTGTTGCAAAGTCACAGCTCCTGAAATACATTTCCAAGGTCGCACCCCGGGGTGTTTATACCACTGGAAAAGGCTCTTCAGGTGTCGGTTTGACAGCCGCCGTCATCCGTGATCCAGTGACCGACGAGCTGATGCTGGAAGGCGGTGCTCTTGTGCTGGCCGATGGTGGTGTCTGCTGTATCGATGAATTCGATAAAATGGACGAGTCAGACCGGACCGCTATTCATGAAGTCATGGAACAGCAGACCATTTCTATCGCCAAGGCCGGTATGGCAACAACTCTCAATGCCCGGACGTCGATTCTGGCCGCGGCAAATCCTATTTATGGCCGTTATAATCCAAAAGCAACACCGATGGAAAACATTAACCTGCCCGCCGCTTTGCTGTCCCGTTTCGACCTGCTGTTTCTCATTTTGGACAAGCCTAATGAAATCACAGATACACAGCTGGCTGAGCACATTACCCATGTTCATATTCATCAAGAGGCCCCTGAGCTGACGTTCGAGCCCGTCGATCCGGGTACGATTCGTGAATACATTGCGCTCGCTCGTGAGCATAGACCTCTCTTCCCAAAAGAGGTTGCCAAGTACGCTTCTCAAGCATACGTGCAGATGAGGCAGCGCGAAAAGATCGACGAACAAGAAAAAAAGAATGGATTTGGCCACATCACGCCTCGTAGCTTGCTGGGCATGCTGCGATTGGCGCAGGCGCATGCTAGGCTCCATTTCTCCGACAATGTCAGTTTTGAAGACGTTAACGAGGCTATCCGGCTGAACGAGTGTTCCAAGCAAACGCTGTGGACAGACAACTCGGCCGTTGATCAGTACATTGATCGCTCGACCCTCGCATATAGGATCATCCGTGACCATTTCGATAATTTGGCACTAGATTCCATGCCGCGCAGCGAAGTAGAGAGCATGGTCCTGAGACGAGGTCTGACCCAAACTGACCTTGACCGGTTCTACGAGTTGTACGCAGACGCAGCAACCAACCAGTTTTACCTGGACAGCGCGGGAACTACCTTATACAAAAGTTAGTCGTGTCCACAGGGATCTTTTAATATTATCTAAATACATAGCAGTCGCACTCAGCAGTCGCACTTCACAATGACATTAATGAGGCCACAAACGTAAGAATGAGACGAGAGCGAACTTCATTGATATCCTCAGGCACCAACCAGATGAGAGCACCGAGCTTACGAGCAATAGAGATGGCCAGTTTCGCGTTATCATAATCGTTGGCGCCAACCAGGTCGTAGTCAACGTACTCGGGCTTGATACCGTGGATGAGATCCAGTAGCCACACACCGTTCGCAAGGGATGGGTCCTTGAAACTGCGGATAGTGGAGGACTTGCCGCCCTTGCGAATTGTCTCCTGAGCCCACTTGAGGATCTCAGCATCGGACAAAGTCTTGCCGTTCTTTGACAAGGAAGCTAGTGTTGTGTCAATGTTGCGACGCATGAGCTGCCACACCAATCCTAGGGTCAGTGTCTTTTGTCCGTCTGTAATATCTGAACCTTCAATGCCCACCAAGGAGAAGCCGTTGTCCTTGCCAAGATTCACGGCATAGTTACAGTTCTCGATAGCCTTGAATTGCGACATTTCCTCACCATTGGCCGGTCGCTTGTTGACATAGCGCTGGCTCACCGCACCAGGGATAACTTTATCGTAAGCTTGCAAAAGCACCGTACCGTCCTTGAGGTCCTCAAATAGGTTGACCACAGGGGGGTCCACGTCCAAGGAGTTCAACCACAAAGTGAAGACCCGCGCCTCGCGCTCGCCCTCGGCATCAAACTCTTCGATATCAACTTTTTCTTCCTCGCTGATGGGATCCAAGCCTGGGTAGGTGTTGAAAAGATTGGCCACAAAGGACAGGTTCAGCTTGGGATTGCCGGCCACAAGCGAAGTGGGAGTCAAGAACGCGCGGGCGTTCAGCTTGTCCGCGTTATCTAAAACCTCCTCGGCCCGTTGAAGTAGGTCTGGTGTCTTCAATGGCGCCAGTGAGCAGAGACTAGGGTTCAGCTGGTGGAGGAGAACGGTATAGTTCTCGCCGTCCTTGACATCGCTACTGAAATTCTTGACGCGGCGGCTCCAACCCGCGGCTTTGAGGTGGAAATTGAACCAACGCAGCAGGATCTGCTCCGGTGGGAGGCGCAAAAACTGCTCCAGAGTCTCGTCGTCCTCCAGCAGCCGGTAAAGCTCGGGGTGCAGCTTGATATCCACCTTGGACAGGAGCGCTTTGCGGATGATCTGCCAGATCAGACCGAGGATGAGATGCTCCTTGCCCTCAATGATATCGTCGGCATCCACATTGACAACGACACAGCCGATACCCTTCGCGGAGTTGATCACTACGTTGGCGTTCTCCACCATGGTGAACTTGTTCAGAGGCTTATTGTTTTTGGGATAGTTCAGCACACGCGTGTCAATAGTATCGGGCACGGAGTCGTTGATAAGCTTGGCGAGAATAAGACCATCGCGCGCTTCGTCGAAGATCTGGTTCGTGTCAGTGGGGAGGGGCAGGCGGTGGCCAATTTCTGGATCACCAGCAAGCACGCTGTTGATGTGGCGAGTGAACTCAGTGCGCTCCTCGTCGTTAATTGTATGCGTGCCGCCACCAGAGCCCTGCACCACGATCCGCGCGCCCCCTCCAGACGGAGTGCGGGTGTGCCCTTTGGGTACCGACAGACCTGCAGGTTTCGCGGGGATGCTGGGCGCCTTGGGCGGCTCCTTGAGCTTGGCGTTCAGCTGGACGTAGTCGTCGAGCTCCACGTGGCCCGAGGAATCAATGTCCACCTGCTTGAGAGTCTCGCGGATAGAGTCGTAGCTGCCCTTGCCAGAGTTTGTCAAGGCCTGGATGACAGCCTGTTTCTCGAGGTAGCCCTTATCATCTACATCAATCTTTTGGAACTCGTCCACGAGCCCAAACACTTCATCCTGGCTCAGCTCAGGATACTTTCGCTGGAGCCTCAGTACATTCATTGGCAAGTGGCTGGCACCTGCGGTCCGCTGAGGCCTCGGTGGTTAGGGTGAGCGGCGACGTCATTATGCAGTGCTCTCACCGAGCTTGGGCGTTGCCTAATTTACATAGTGTTTTAGACCGGCCGTGTGGGTCTGTATCATGAGAGTCTTAGGGGTCGTTCGAGTGTGGCGGCCTGAGCGTGGGGGCGCCTGACTGGTCTGACTGGCACTAATAGTTCACGCGCTCGACGACCTGGTCTTTGAGCTTCAGTTTCCACTCTTGGACCAGCTGCTCCACATGTTCATAGACCAGGTCTACATCGGCCTGCAGCGGGTTGAATTCCGTACGCAGGAGCACCTCTCTACCTCCACGCGTCGTGGAGGAGCCATATTTGATGCCCATGCTGTCGTTCTTCGGGTCGGCTTTAAGGGCCAAGTAAACCGGCGCATTCGCAGCAATTTTGGGGTCAATGCAATGGTATGGGCTGCCACACCATCTGCAGATGTAAAACATGACCATCATACCCACGTACATGAATATATTAAGGGTGGGAACAAAGGTGGTGGACTTGAACACGCCAGGCTGCAGAAGCCAGGACTCGATGCCAAAATCGGAGTAGAGCTTTTTGTACGTTGCCTGATGGAGGAGTTCCAGCTCGTACTTGGACGCTTCGTACGAGTTGTCGCTCTCCAGGATAGACAGGTCCTTCGGGTCATAGAACTCTGGCAGCGAGATGCACGACGACACCCAAATGAGTTTGCTGCCGCCAGTTAGCAGCGGCAGGATTTCCTGAACCAGGAACCACGGGGCAAGCACGTTGGCTTCAAACGCAGCACCGAGCCCGTCTGCGGTCTTGCGCGACCGACCCTGTAGTTTGAACGTGCCAGTGGTAAAAGCCACAATAGGCCCCTTGCAAAAATCTTTAAGTGCCTGCCAATAGCTAATCCCTTTCATCTGTGAGAAACAGGCGTTAAATATAATGCAGTCGATGTGCTTGTATCTCTTTTTCATCTCATATGCCGCGCCCAGCACGGACACCATGCTGCATTGGTCAAATAGGAGATAGTCGAACTCTATCAAGCCGGGCCGCTCCTTGTGTGTTTTCCACGCGTACGCCTGGAGGCTCTTGACCGCTTCCGTGACCCCCCGGAAAGTGCGCGACGTTACTACAATCGTGAGGTCGACGTCCTTGGGTGTTTCGTCCATCAGCCGCTCTGCAACAGACAACCCCAGGAAGCCATTTGTTCCCGTGATAACTGCTATTCTCTTTTCCGTCATTGGGGCGCACGCGGTCTGGTCTTTGTAATAGCGAGGAATCCGCTTTGTAGAGATCTACTGGCAGCTTTGGCGTTGTGCCAAGTACTCATAAAGCTATGTTCTTTGTATCCAGTACTCACAAAGCTCTGTTCTCTGTATCCTAGTATCTCCCAAATAGCTATGCAATGTCAATTGAGAACTTTTTATGTTTGTCCTTGATTTTACAGCTGCTGCTACTGCTGAGTGAAGAGGCTAGCTAGTTATCGCACCCAATTAGAACTAAACACGTCCTTGACGTCTTGTGCCTGGGCCCCAGTTATTTCTGTTCGAGACGCGACACGTGGTGGTCGAACAGCTTCTTGGCGTCGGTCCACACCCGCGCAGTCTCGCGCTGCGGCAGCTGCTCGAGGGTAGGCAGGAGGTCGTTGGAAAATGCCTCAGAAGCCTCACGGGGCAGAAGGGTGGGAAGATGGTCGATGGAGATCACGTCCAGCGACGGGCCGTCCACTTTGACCGGGACCGTAGGTTCCTTGAACGTCGTGGCCACGGTGTACACGGGGATGGGGTTGTGCGGGTTAGTGGTATCTGCGCTCACATCGACAATGACGCGAAGCTTCCTCTTGGGTGTGGACAGAGTCTCGGGTGTCACGAACGGTGGGATCTCCTTGGATAGGTAGATGCAGTTGACGAAGATGTCCACGTCCTCGACGATCTCAGCGAATGGGCCGCCCTTGGCAGTCTCAGCCATGTCCCACTTGACAATGTCCTTGTCGGGGACGCCAATGCGGTGGCACAGGTCCACGGCACCAGAGCCGCAGCGTCCAAGGGCACCAATCACTAGCACACGCGGCGTTTTGCCAAGCTTCTTGAGAGAGCTGGTGAGCTCAGTAGTCAGAGCAGTCTCATTAGGGTACGGCTTTACTGGACCCAGCGCACCGTGGCCCGACTCGCGAGAGATCCAGTCCTGGATTCCCAGTGCCGCGCCGGCAAACCCAGCATGGTAGCCGAATGCAGCCACGCGGCGGCCCTTGCTGTCGGCGAGGAACTCCAGGTCATAGAGCGTACCGTTGCCGGCAGGAAACCGCGCGAGCACTTCCTCCCAGCCCTCCTGGTTCTTGTAGCAGTGGGCAAACTGAATGTGCTCGTGCACGAGCGGAAACGATTCGGGCTCCAATTCCTTCAGGCCAATTATGATCCGGTCCTTGGGTGCCTCCTTCCACGAGTGCTCCTCGACAAGAGTGGCGCCCGCGTCTTCAAACTCCTTATCCTCGAAAATGCGAGTAGGGGACCGCTCGACGAACATTGTGAAGCCCTGGTCGATCAGCTTCTTGGTGGTAGTCGGGGTGAGCGCCGAGCGGTGCTCCATTGGCTTGGTCTCGCTACGTAGATGGAGAGTGGTCATTGTGTCGTTCCGCTGCGGTCTTCCCGTGTTATAGTCGGTGTATGACTCTTGAAGATGCACTTTGTAGAGTCACGGGGTTAGGTTCCAAGGCTGTTAATTAAGGCTGGCCGAATTTTCCAACATGGCATCACGTGACGTCTGTGCGTCACCAATTCGTAGTGATTCTCATCAATCCTGCCGGTAGATTCAGCTTTCTTGTAGTAGTCAGTTAAAATATTGGGTCCCATACCGTAAATATGCTGACATTGTAGTCGCTCCCCCAGGTAGGTAATAGTTCCAACGTGATTTGGGCCCCCTGGCTATCAATGCCAGCTGACGTGATTCCCACTGTTCAACTTAATAGCCAAATGTCTGAGCCAGACGGTAAACATCACAGTGACTTGCTTTTCGGAAAGCTCAGTCTTGCCAGCACGCAGAGTGTCATTTGTTCGCTGGTTCTCTCTCTCACAGATCATTCTGTGTTATCTAGCCAGAACGTGCATGACGTCCAGACGGTAGCCACGACTGCGGCAGCTCTTTGGGACAGCGCGAGAACCGCTGGTGCCCTTGTGGAGGATGGCACACTTGTGGACGACGGTGATACACGAATGGTCCGAGTTTACACACAGGCGCGCGAGACAGTGCTGATAGGAGGTAAGTGACCTTTGCGGTACCATTGCTAACAAAGACGGTACTTATCTGTTGTACGTCGTTCTGGCCCAACCAAATTAGGCATAGATCTGCGTCTCAAAGCACATTGACACCTAGCCCTCTTGAGCGCCATCTGGCAGGGCCTATGCTGACTAACGTGCCTATGTGGAAAAGCAGGCGAAAGAAAGCACGCAAAGGAGCGCGAGATCACGCGTCAACGTATGAATCCCCGGGCAGGAGCAGGGGCGCCGCCGACGTTATCTCGTACGATGCCGATTATACAGCCACCTTCGAGGAATCGCCGCTGGAGCTGCCGTATTGGTTTGTAGCTGACGTGCAGGAAAAGGAGCAGCTGAGCAACTTCACCAGAGCGCTGCGACAAGAGCCTGAGCTTAAACTCGCAGAGGAGAACTACGAAACAGTCAAGTTTCTTAACTTGATGGCGGTCAAGTCCCTGAAGGACGACGCGTGGAAATATGATGCGGCGCCCCCAGGCCGGGGCACCGGGCCAATTGGACCGTAGACCTGTATAGATTTCCAGTTATTTATTTCTTCCCACAGCCGACGCATTTGTTGACGTAGCCCGCGGCTTAATTAACGTGCAGCAGCGCGTCTTTCACTAAGCATGTACGTGACGCTCGGCGAGTACGAGGCCAGTTGGACTCGGCTCGTCAACGAGAGCCTGTCACATTCGACGTGTAAAATCGTGGTGTATGTCTCGTGCCTGGACGTTGACGCGCTGTGCGCGACCAAGATCGTCTCCAACGTGCTTCAGAAGGGGCTTGTCCCGCACAAAATAGTGCCCGTGGTGGGCTACGAGAGTCTGCGTGAGTCGTTCCAGCAACTAGACGCAGACATTTCCAATGTGATCTGCGTGGGCTGCGGGGCAAACGTGGATCTAGAGGATTATCTAGGCGCGGACGAGGAGCGATTTGCGAGCGTAAAAATACATGTGATCGACAACCACCGGCCATGGAACCTGAGCAATCTGTTCGGCAGCGCCAATGTGTTGTGCTATGGCGACGATTCTATCGATAGCCTGGACGAATACCGGGTTGCATTTGATTTTCTAGCCGATCCCGCGAACGAGAACGAGAACAGCGACAGTGACGACAGTCAGGACGAGGGCCCAGGAAGCGAGGGGAACGCTACCGACACCGAAGAGGAGCGGCCGGCGTTTGCTGAAGGGCCTCACCGGCTGAGTGACGTTGCGACCCCCAGCCCGTCTCCGGACCAAGAAGATGAGGGAGCGAGTTCACGGGCACCCCCCGAAGCTACGCAGCAAGATACTGTGCAACAACCCACAGTCACAAACACTGCAGTTGACGGGACGGGCCACAAAAAGAGGAAAACCTTGCGGTTGGAGTACGCGCAGCGTCTCCTAGACTACTACTCCAAGGGCTCGTACTTGTCTTCTTCGGACACTATACAAGTCTACACCTTGCTTGCCATGATTGGCGAAACGTCTTCACAGAACCTGTGGCTTACCATCGTTGGTGTGACCGCACTCGAGCCCCAGTATCCGGAGATATACACGTGTCTGTACCCGGTGCTCAAAGACGAAGTCAACCGTTTGAACACAGGAAAGAATTTCAAAACATCCTCTGGGCAGACAGGTAATGACCTTACATTTTCGGTGGAAACAGACTACTCGTTCTTTCTGCTCAGACAGTGGTCCCTCTATGAAAGCATGGTGCATTCCCCTTACATCTCAGCCAAGCTGTTCTTGTGGACCGAAGATGGTCGTAAAAATCTCCGCAAAATGCTCGCCCAGATGGGTATATCTCTCCAAGAAGCAAAAGAGCAATGGACACACGTGTATCCCCCTGTCAAGCGTTCTTTAAAAGACAAACTTGAGTCCATCTCCGGCATGTACGGCATAGACGGTATTATGCGCGAAGGCGTCATCCGCAGGTTCGGATACAAAGGCTCACTATCCGCGGGCGACTGTGCAGAGGCACTAGCAGCTCTCCTGGAGGCTGGCAACACGCATATTGGGATTGAGGAAGAAAGGCCCAACGGAGGACAGAGACAGAGGCAGTCCGCTCCCAGCAGCAGCACTTCTTCAGACGTGAGATTCTCGACATCCGAGTGGCAGCAGTTTTGGGTCGAGAACTTCTGGGTAGGCTGGGACTCTCTGGAAAACTATGAGAAACTAATCAAAGGTATTCGCAAAGCAAAAGTGCTGCAACAAGCCGTGGTCTCTACTGGAACAGCGATATTTGAAAAGGGTCAGCTCAAGGACCTGCACTCATTCAGACTGGCCGTAGTGCGCGACTGCCCTGACATTGAGATCTATAGGAACCCATTAACGCTGGCACGGTTGGGCGTCTGGATCTCGGAGGGCTGCGCAGAGATACATGTCACACCGTTGCCGCTGGTGGTGGCGGTCCACAACGAGGCCGAAAGCACGTATCTGGTGCTGGGCATAGGACCCCGAAAATCGCGAGACGAGTCTACCACAGGTGTGGTCTATAACAGATTTGGGCAGGCGTTTCAGGAGACTGCCAACTCAATTAATGCGCGGATCAGCATAGACGCGTTCGAGTCCGCAATAATCGAGGTGTCTCGCGATGACCTGGCCCGCTTCCTAGAGGCGCTCGCTATGGAAATGAGAAAAAGATGAGAATCATCGCTATGAAATGAGAAAAGGATGAAACTCCGGGGCAGCTAGACCCAAACCGTCCAAAACATGCCCCAGGCTCGAAACCTAGCCCACGACGACTCTGCGCTCTTGCCACGTCCTCTGCGTGCGTGTCGTGATGCGGTCCTGGATACTGCTGTTGGCAAGTCCCGCGGCGGCCCAATTTGGGTTTTTCGACAACCTGTTTCAGCAAGCGCATACACACAATCAACAACAAGCCACCCGCGGTCAGAACAACTTGGAGTCACTGTACCACCAGACGACCTGTGACAGGTATCTCTGTGAGGACACGCTAGCCTGCGTGGACGCACCACTGGACTGCCCTTGTCCTTTCGAGGACTCGCAACTCAAGTGTGTTCTCCCCGATAACAGTCGCTACTACTGCATCTCGAAGCCCTCCAACACCGAGGGCCCTGCATGTGACTTTGTTATCCAGGCATGGGAAAATAAAATTTAGGCTATCACATTGCATTATGATCATAACTATAATAGTTGACAGTTTGTCGTTGGTAACTGCGCCAGGTGGCCAGCCCGACGCCCGAACATCAGTCGCGGGTACGCGTTGGAGCCCACCGGGAATAAAGGACCGTGTCGACTGAGTATTGCTGCAGCAGCGAACGAAACTTGCCGACGCTCGTTATATTTTCCCAATCAACGGTGCTCGGGTCGGGCCCCGCGATGTGCGCAAACACCAGCGACTTTTTCACACCCGACACCACGCGCGCGACCTGCTGTGCCCACCACCAGTCGTGGCGCTCCGTGCAGCCCTCAAACACGATGTTCACAGCAAACTCGGCATGGAGAAACGGGGGTCCGCGGCTGTACAGGATAAAGTCTGTGCCAAACTTGACGCCAGACCGCACACACCAACCAAGCGAGCGAAAATAGTGATACGCCACATACTCCAGCAGCAGGCGCCCGTCACAAAAGTACGAGACAAGCGTCCGCAAGTCGAGCGGTTGGGTCGCGTCCTGTTCTACTACCTCGAACACGCCCAGCCCCACACTGAGGAAAACAACCTCGCACGGCATCAACTGCAGATACTCCAGCTTCACCACCGTGTTGCCGCAGATGAGCGCCTGGTCCTCTCTGCGCACGTCCGCAGGCGCCATCTGGGGCAAATCGTCGTTGGCCTGAGCCAGTATTTGCCGGGCCTCCTCGACCTTTCCTTCGGCAAGCAGCTTGTTGCCCAGATCTCTCTGCTCTTGTCGCTCACGCTCCCTTTTGAACTGGCGCCGCTTTTGCCGTCTCATCTCTGTGAGCTCCTCGAACGTGAGCTCGCCGCCGTCAAGGCCCAGTCGGCGTGCGGTGCGGCCGAACCACGACGGCTCGCTCCGACTCAGGCTGCCCTTGCCGAAGAATCCCATCTCCCACAGCCTGAACATGTGCTCCCGGTGGTACACGCGGACACTCCGGGTAGGATCATCGAAATCTACCACGCCCGTGACGACAACTTGCTTGGGGTCCGGCCCCACAAAAAGCTTGTATACGTAGTACAGGATCGAAACTGGATTATGGATAAACACGGGGGGCATCGGCTTGAGCGTGTAGGGAAGCGGGTCTACATAGACCTCGTGGATTTTGCCGCGCAGACCGGCCTTCATGCCAGCGTCTGCCCTGGAGATGCTGCTGCCTCGAAACGCTGCCTGGTTAGCTTTGCTCAGATACCGTTGTAGTCTATATTGAATGCTCCCATAAGTACAGGGGACCGCTCCCCCGCACGTCGAACATCTTGCATCATCATCACTTACCTTCTGACCTGACCAGCCGAGCCCAACTGGCTGGAAAACTGAAAATTTACGCGAGACAATCAGACCTGCTGTGTCAGGCCTGATTCAGCGCCCGCCTATTCTTGTCTTTGGAGCCCTCAGACTTACTCAACGCGCTCTGGCAGAGCACTGAAAACACCATGGAGTCGAGTCTTGTGAACAGCCCGCCCGTGGCTATTTTATGCTACTGCATATCGTCGATTGTTATGACGTTGGGAAACAAGTACGTGCTGTCGGGCACGCACTTCAACATGAACTGCATCGTACTTGCCGTGCAGTCCCTGTCGTGTCTGCTGGTAGTGACCGCGCTCAAAGCTGCCGGCGTGGTCACGTTCCGCTCGCTGACGGGCGAGGACGCCAAAAAGTGGTTCCCCATCTCGTTCCTGCTGGTGCTGATGATCTACACCGGGTCCAAGGCCCTGCAGTTCCTAAGCGTGCCTGTGTACACGATTTTCAAGAACGTGACGATCATTCTTATCGCATACGGCGAGGTGCTGTGGTTTAATGGCTCGGTGACACCTCTGATCCTGTTCTCGTTCCTGCTAATCGTGCTCTCGTCCGTGGTCGCCGCGTGGGCCGACCTGGGGTCCGCCACTATGGTCTCAAACGAGACGATTCTCGGCTACATTTGGATGTTTGCCAACTGTCTCTCCAACGCCGGCTTTGTCCTCTACCTGCGCAAACGCATCAAGCTTATGGGGTTCACTGACATGGACACCATGTTCTACAACAACCTTCTGTCCATCCCCGTGCTAGCGGTGTGGTCCATTTTGTTTGAGGACTGGTCTGCCGCTAACCTGGCGGTTAATTTCCCGGAAGCCACCCGCAACACCCTTATCGTGCTCATGATAGTCACAGGCTTGCTCTCGCTGGGCATCTCGTACTGCTCTGGATGGTGCGTGCGCGTGACGTCTTCTACTACTTACTCTATGGTTGGGGCTTTGAACAAGCTTCCCATTGCCGTGGCAGGTCTGCTCTTCTTTGACAGCCCCGTGACATTGTCGTCGGTGAGCGCCATAATTCTCGGGTTTTCCGCCGGGCTTGTCTACGCGCTGGCCAAGATACAGCAGCAGAAGCAAAAGTCTGAAGTGCTGCCCACTGCCGCCAAGTCAAGCTAAGCTAGACTGACCCCTAGATTGGCGTTGCCAGCTGTTGCTCCCCAGTATTCTTGCAGCCGTCCACCAATTCCCGGCGCAACAGATGATAGAACTCGTGCAAAGATGTTCGGCGTGCTGGCAGCATAGAGTACAAGAGTCTGTACAGCTTGGTGCGCTGGATAGATACATGGCGACCGGTGAGGACCCCGATTGTAACATTGACCGAGAGATAGTGCTTTGCAAACCTCTGGGCTACCACTTTGTATTGGTGAAATATCCACTTCATGGCCAGCGGCTCTGACTGGAGAGACAAGACGGTTGGTCTTTTATGCGTCTCATCACCACATCGCGTCAGCTCAAAGTTGACCCCGCCAGGGAGCCTTCCCGGACTTTTTATGCGCAGCAATAGGATAAACAACGGAAAATGGTTCAGAAAGGTGAGGGCCATTTCCAGTCCAGCTGAAAACGACACAAGTAGAATGCGTGTGCTAGCGAATGCTGCATAAAAGGTCATGATTGTGGGTAGCAGAAAAATCAGCACCGTGAAAACGATGGTGCCCAGCAACAGTTGTGCAAGGTCATAGTCACCGCTATCGATACGGTTGCGAAGTACATTGTACTTTTGCCCTCTGAATAGCCTGAATAGAGAGGACAAAACTGCCAGCTCGTTACGATAGATTTTCGCGCTTGCCATGTAGAAACAGTAGGTCTGAAACGTCAAAACCGATACAGCATCGGAAAGGACGGCGATCTGAAGCGACATGCCGCCAACGCGTCCCGCCCATGCTAGCACGATTATTGCGTACCATATAAGGAATGCAAACTGTTTTGTGAGCTCTTGCCACGCCAAGATCACCCACACCACAATGCCGCCCGCAAACTGGGAAAGTTCGTCATGCAACTTTAGTCCACCTGGCCAAGACATCAGCCAACGTACCAGGCCAACGAACCTATCGCCAAAAAAGTCCTGGGAAAGGTACTGTGCGAATTTGAAGATCTCGCCCCGGTGCACGTAGATAAAAGTCGCCAGCGAGTACCCCAAAATGCGGTCGTTTATGCCCAGCCAGATGCTGTTGTAAAACCTTATATACTCGACATTGTAGTCCGGTGTGGGCCACGAGCGGGACCGTTTTCTTATGACCAGGTATTGCTCCGGGTAATACGCAATACGTTTAACCATCAAGTCCAGCTGCTGCGCCGTGGCAGAGACTTCGTGCAAAGGACAGCCGTTCCATATCTCAATGTCCAGCATTTTTATAAGAGTGTCGCAGCAGAAACGCAGAGCCACGAGAATCCAAACAAACAGCCATGCACAACGCTGAAATCTCCGAGACAAACTTGCTTCGGCCTTGCGCCTAGCTTCCATGCCTAATCTTTGAGCCGAGATACTGAGCCGTCGGGCACCCGAAGGTAATCTTTTTTGACTCTCATGTAGGCGGATAGCTTTTGGGAAGAGCTTCTTAGCGTTCTTGCCTAAAAGGATTCCTAGCTCCTGGCTGCAGTTGATCTGGCTCAAGCACCTGCGAAGGATCTTCTCTCTATGCTCACAGCGTCTCTTTCCTGAAGTTTCAATCATGTCTAGCGCGTGTTCCTGCGCGTGTTTGCGCATGGCTGAGTGCACCTCCTTCAAATAGACCAGATCTTTCTCGTGCTCAGCACTAACGACGGTAAAGTAGTTGGTCAAAAAGATATTCAGCTCTATCGGTTCAAAAGATAAATAGTTGAGCCACCGCGCATTCGGCGGTTGATATAGCACCACCTGGATGTCTCGGGCACCGGATGCTGCCCGGATTTCAAAGTCGTTGTGGCCATTGTCCATTACATCAACTGCGAAATAGCAGCTCTGCTGATGGTGGTTGCAGGCAGCTAACACCTGAAGCCGCTCGCCATCGTAGCGGTTGTACAGATCGTGAGCCGTCTTCGTGCCAACGAAAAACATATCCTTGTCGAGCAGGCGTCGAGCAAGAGCGACCGGGAGAAAGGGCAAGATACACGTCACCACATAGTCCTCCTCGGTATTCTTCCAGCCTACAGCAATGCACGGCTCGTTTTTCTGGAAACCAGCAAGTCCATCTGACGGCCAGAACACCCGTGTAGGCATCCACTGGTGACGGCTTACGCGAATCTGGCTAGGCGTCCAAAGCCAGCGCACGCACGCAAAAGCAGTACTGTGCTGGCAGGCGCAGCAGCATTTCTTCATAAATTAGTGGGACTACCACGTAGTTACATATACAGTTATCATTGCGGGGCTAGAGAGCCAAGGTGCTCGCGGATAGAGTCCATTTCTCTGTTTAGATCGGCCAGAGACAGCTCAAGCGGCTGGATTTCATCGAACCGGCGACGCTGCTTAGCATCACTGACCATTCCCTGCACCATGAACTTTTGTTCTCCAAGCACAACCATCTTATTCTGCAGGGTGTGGATCTCGTCTTTGCGCAGCCGCGGCCGCTCTTCCTGCTGCAGTATGCGGGGTAATGCTTGCAACGGGAGCATTGTCTGCTGGAGGAACTCTGTTGCCCATAGCGATATGCGCTGTTTTACCCACTCCTCTGCTGGGCTGTCCACAGGGTCCTGGCGAATTCGGCGGGCCAACCCGTCGAACTGGGTGAACGTCGAAAGCAGCTGCTTTCGGACTTCTTTCATTTCAGCCAGCAGCCCCGGATCCGAACCTCCCTGTCCAAGTTTCTCGGCAAGGCCATGAAATCGGGGCAGCAGAGCGTCCACCTGGGTCCGCCTGTGCTTCAGATGAGTAAATAGCTGGATTAAGTTCGACGGGGGTGCCGAGACGTCCGCCTGAAAGTTTTTGCGCGCAAAAACGGCATTTCTGCACTCTATACATATCCTCAATGGGAAGGTGCAGGCCGTCCTCAGATCGCCCCTGCCCAACTTCTCGGCCAGCAGCGAGGTAGGGACCTCGCGCGAGCACTCACGATTAAGTTCACCACATACGACACGGCCACACACGCGACAGTGGTGCTTCCGCAGCAGGTACGTGAAGCGCTGGCCACACAGCCGGCACCGAATCACCGGCTTCTCGTCTTCCCACACCACTATATGCTGCTCCAGATCTTTCCTTCTCTGGTTCTCTTTGAACGTCAGAAGACCGCTAGACTCGCGGTCTATGTCTGTTATCCCGGCTATCAGCCGAACGAGACGCTTCTCAAGCCTGTCCACAATCAATGCTCGTGCGTCGGCATGCTCAGCACGCATTACCATGAACTGCGAGGTATAGTCCTTGACAAGCCCCGAACCGTCTTGGCACCACTCGCTCTTTCTGAAACAGCCCTCGCAGACCCTGCACCACATGCCGCCCGGGTCTGCATGGGCATGCTTGTCGAGCTTTTTCCGGAACGACGCGTGAGGACGGCAGAAAATATGTCCGCACTCACGGCAATGGTAGCCACCACGGCCAGGAGTGCGGTCGCACCCAGGGGCACTGCATGCGACATTCGTCGCAGCCTTCTGCCAGTGATCTCGCGATATCATGACCCGTGGCTGCTGCGGCGGGTGTGGCTGCGCCGAGGGTGACTCTCGCTGAATGGCATTGATCTCGTCGCGGAAAAACCTGCCAATTGCACTCCATCCGTCTTTTGGAGCGCTTTGGTTGTCCTTGTCACCCGGCGGTTCTACATGAGCGTCGTCCAAATGTTGGTTGAGCTGCTCGAGCGTTACCATCGACTCGTTACAGATCGGACAAAGAATGTCCTGCAGATCTTCCTGGCCCTCGGCGTTTGTGCCGGTCAACTGCTCGATTATCTCCTCGGCAGCCCCAGCGTCTTGATCCCCCTGGTCGAGGCCGCCAGGATCTGTCGACACACTACCATAGTCCGCTACCGCATCACCTGCAACATCTTTGGTTCGTTCTATTGATCCGGCGGGCTCGCCCGGCCCAGATACGCCCAATTCCCGGGGCATCCATACGCCGCTCCACCCAAATCTACGAGTGACGTTAGGTGTCTTTGTTACCTAACTACCTGCAAGTGGGTGCGTTCTCGAACCGAGACCAAGGCCGCAGTTAATCGCGGACAGCTCCGTTATTCGAGGTCTGGTATTTGGGCCAGCCGCGGAGTCTTCTCCAACCAGTCTAGCGGGTAGCTGGACCTGGCTGCATCGTTCACGCGAGCCGTTACCGCAGGTGTAACTGAGACGCGACAAACCAATGCCGACGTACGAAGATTTAGGCCTCTGCGATGATGTCCTGGTATACAGTCTGGTGGAAAATGTCCATTTCTGGGGCCATGCGCGCCGGATTGTCGATCTGGGTGATTTCAACAAACCAGTCGAGAAGCTGGACATCAAGACTGTGGTGAAGCTCATCAAGCGGCTTATTGGCGACAAGGGCCGTGCGACCGGCGCGTTGGACTCGTATGCCGAGGAATTCCTCAGGCTTCCCTTTATAGCGCGCTTCACGCGCCGCCTGGAGAATGGCTGTCTCGATGTCATGCAAAGGCTCACGCGCCACTACTTGGGTGCATACCGCCGCAATACGCAGTTCGACATCGATGTCACCACGCGCTATGGCGGGGTGCAGGCCTGTGTCGTGTCGCGGGTGCAGCTTCCCAAGAACGCGATCATAGAGGGTCTCTTTGGTGTCACTTGGAAGGTTTCGGACGTCAACGACGAGTTGAGAGATAGTAACTGCCTCCGCGATGTGAGTATTTTTGATAACAATGGCTCTTCCGTTGTGCTGTTTGGGCCGGTAAGGTTCGTGAACCACGACTGTCGCGAAAACGTCACCTTTACGGTCGTTAATGATCGCATGGCAGTGAGAACACTGCGTCCTATTGACATCGGCGAGGAAATCACCGTGTACTACTCGCAGAACTTCTTTGGTCCGGGCAACCGCAACTGCTTGTGTGCAACGTGCGAGAAGCTAGGCCGTAACGGCTTCAGTCCTGAGCGAAAGAACTCTCACGGTGCTAGTGATCTGAGTGATGGGGAAGCGGAAGCGGTGGCACAAGCAGGTGCAGACACCAAGAGGCGTCTGAAGCGAAGGCGTCGACGTTCCCACACCAGCTCGTCCGACTCTGACTCCGCGACCCAGATCTGTGTGGACACATCTCTCGATGGAAAACGGAGGAGTCCCCGTTTCAGGATCAACTCGGCCATTTTTGGAGATCCAAGCACAACGATTTTCGAGAAGCTCCAGTTGCGTCTGTCGAGCTACTACACCATGACCGAAGAAGAGAGCCGGGCCAAAACCAAGTGCCACAACTGTTCGGCGGAACATGGGCAAATCTGGGAGATCGGTGCAGGCTACCGGCGTTTCTGTAAACGTTGTCATCGGCACGCAATTCTTTACGACAACTACTGGCCGGACCGGACTAGGTCCGCTGGTGGTGTCGTGTTGTATGAAAGAAAAAAGGATTCCATTGGCGCATGTGGCCCCGAAGCAGCAGACGTTAGTCTTAAGAAAGGTGGCTTCGACACACTCACCCCGCTGCAACAGCTGTACTTGATGCAGCGCCAGAAACTATCCGAATGCAAGAACCATTCCAAAGAAGTGTCGCCTATGCTGCGTGTTAGGGCCAGTGCTCTAAAGACTGGTGCTCTAAAGACTGGTGCTCTAAAGACTGGTGCTCTAAATACCGGTGCTGTAAAGACCGGTGCTGTAAAGACCCGCCGTCGGGGCCGTCCGCGGATGAGTCTTCCCGAAGTACTAGACGTGGATGCTGCAGCTGCTGCTGCGATTGTAGCGGAAATACCGCCAGTAGCCACCTGCAAGGTTTCGCTTCCTGTGCTTTCTGAGTCGCCACCCGCACTTTCTGACTCGCCACCTGTGCCTTCTGCTTCGCCACCTGTGCTTTCTGCCTCGCCTACCGACTCAGTCTCCACATGCGCGACGACGCCGGTCACTTCTCCGAAAATCGACACCGCGGTACCGCGCGCTTTGTCAAAGAAACCCGCAATGTATCTGAGAGAACGTGAAAAGCTTGATGCTTTGCAAGATGAGACCAGTTCAGATGATCAGAGGGGGTATCTGAGCGACTCTGCGGTATCTAAAAGTCGCGTGCTGCATTGGTCCAGGAAGAAAACACGTATCCTGCGAAAAAAACCGTCAAGCTCTTCAAGCTCTTCAAGCTCTTCAAGCTCTAAAAATACCCGCCAGGTTCCTGTAAAAGAGTCCCCCGACAATGTCGACGGAACGCGGACGAATGCCATCCTTCCGCCTCTTCCCTCTCCCCTTGAGCTTCCCTATTCACCCTGGTCACACGGGCCCCCCGCTACGCGTGGACATTGCCAAGCGTACAGCTTTCCCTACATATTCGTGCCTCCCTCTATCGCGGCACCCAATCTGAGTATGTTTTCTGCCAACTTTGACCCCCAAAGTATGCCGGCTCTCCCTCATCCAAAAGTTGGCGCGAGTACACAGCGACCTTGTGTCAAGAGTCGTTCTCAACAGATCCGCCGCTGAAGAAAGTTCTGCCACTGCAGCAGTAAAGCTTTTATGATTCTTGAGAGCTTTTGCTATTTATTTTACGGCTATTTTAATATTTAGGCGATGCCGCGAAGCGCATCTCCAGCACGGCTGCGATGCTGATAGTGGTAGTTTTTAGCATTTGGCATGTCCCATAATGTATAATAGTCAACTTCTCTTCCATCCAGCAAACTTGAGGCTCCGTCTGGCTTGAGTATGTCACCGCCCGAGAACCAAAAGTCGGTACAGTTTCTCCAAACTCCATGATCGGCTGGATTCCCGCCTCGGTTGAACATGATACGAGTCGTCAAAATCACTTGGCGTACGCCCAGAAGATTCAGGCACAACCGCCAACCTTTGCCATGGTGGTGGTGGTGATGATGATGCGGAGTCCTGGGTCCAGATGCAGGGTTCGCGCTGGCTTGATCTGTGGGGGTATTTTTAGCCCTGTCCACGTACGCCCTCGTACTAGGATGATCCAGAGGTAAACTTCCAAAACTGGGCTCGGAATGGGTCCCTTTAGCTCTATTAATAACTTCTTGACTGGTGAGTGCTCGAGCCACCTGTGCTAGTTGGACCCCTGTCAGGAAAAATATCCACGAAGCTTGGAAAGCTGTCAGGCAAAACAGGACCGCGAGACAGGGCGCCTGGCCAATGCTCTGTCTGAGGTCCGGAGTCAGTATCCGAAGGTACCTGTAGACAAGAATTCCGCCGACAAACAGTCCGCCCGACAGGCAACAGAGATAAGCCAAGAAAGCCCGGTGATTTCGGACTCCAATCGCATTGTATGCCCAGGGGCAATAGTGATCGAAGCGTGCGACGACATTGTCCACGTAGCGCGAATACTCAGCTCGCGCCGGCTTTCTCACAAATGTGGTTGCACAGAAGTGCTCAGCATCATAGTCTCCAGCATCCAGCAGGTCCTTTATTGACTCAAGAATGCATTTAACACTTCCTGGGCGTACTAGTCCTGGATCCATCAACACGGTTGGAGCATAAAACACCACTACACTTGAGGCTAAGAGCATAAACGAGAGGTTGAGCCATATAGACGTCTTAAAAGTCACCGGCATAATGATGAAAAGATAAAATATGCAGATCCACACGAAGAATCCGTTGTATATGCCTGCCAGAAGCGGACTTTGCATTACGCCAATTTTTCCCGGCCAGACGTTATAATAGACATACCTTTTCAAGATCTTGTGAACTCCAAGCACAGACGCTACCGCCAGCGGTAGTGCAATTAGCATAGGGAAATTACCCAATAACCATATGATCCAGGGGAGAACCAAGCTCGGAGCAGCAAACACGATTAACTTGGTAGCCAGTGGCGACAAAACTTTGGGCCGAACTAGCCCGTTTGCGTCCCTCCCACTGTCTTCAAACCCACGGTGCAGTTCGTTCTTGGAGTCCATTTCTGATGCGACGTCAAAGCAGGTCTTGTTACTTGCATTCACAACGTTCGGGTCCGCTCCATACTTGAGGAGCTGCGTCACCGAGTCCTGTGAGCGATTCACTAGTGCCCAGTGCAGAGGAGTGAACCCCTGGGCGTCTTTGGCGTGGGGCGATGCGCCACACTTGAGCATACTGCCAACGCTAAGGTGGTCCCCTTGGTACGCTGCCCAGTGCAAGGGTGTACGCTGGTCCTCATCCACAACATCTATAGGGATCTCGAGATGGATCAAGTAGATCACCAGGAGGACGTTGGAGGAATGAACCGCTAGGTGAAGGCCAGTGTACCCCTGCTCGTCGGCCTGCGTGGGGTCAGCTCCGTGTTGTAACAACAGGTGCGCTATGTAGACGAGGCCGTTTCTACATGCCCACTGGAACGGCGTCGCATTCATGAAGCCCCCTCTGTAGTTCGGATCTGCGCCAGCTGCCAGCAGCATTTCGCAAATCGACATTTGATTGCTGGCCGCTGCCCAATGTAGCGCAGTGGCGCCGTCCTCGGCAGTGCTGTGCACATCGACTCCCTCTTCTAGGAACTGCGCCACCTTGGCCCGGTCGCCGCGCTGGCAGCTGGAGTGCAGCTCGTGCAGCCCCGGCTGCTGGGTCCCGCCAGAGATCTCCACGTGGTTTTCCTGGGCAACAGGCCCCGCTTGCAGACCGCCCAACGTCATCATCTCTGCCGCGTCACTCATAAACGGCCACCAACAGTTCCTGAAGCCGACGCGAGACTCGTGTGCAACAAGGCTGAGGTCTCGAGGGGAAGGTTAGGGGGGACGCGACAAGCCAGAATGTGATTTTAGAGCATTCAGGGTAGCGCCGGAATAAAATAGTGCTAAGCGAAAGTAGGGCGTAATTATTCTAAAAGTCCGCTCTTTGGGGGCGGAACATAGTTCTGGGTCCGGACATACGAGACTTCACGCAACTTATATTGAGCCAGCATCTTCAAGATTCTGACCAGGAGATCGGTGATGGCCTTATCGTGGGGATCAACGACCTCCACAAGCCTCTCGAGCTTTGAGATGCCCCCGTGGTGGATGAGAGCCTCAGCAGCCTCGTCGTCGCCGCGTTCGAGCAGATCGTTCACCAAGGTGTTCAGAGCGGTCAGAACCCTGAGCAGCATGTCACGATCTTCGGCATCATCCAGGGAGGAGATGATGCCATCCATGATATCCTCGGTGTGGCCGACTGCCTCCGCAGCCGTCTCCCACTCTGCGAGGTTGGCGATGGCAGCCGCCGCGGCGATACGGCCCTTTCTGACCGGGATATCGAGGCACTTTCCCAGCACGGATAAAAGATATTTAGAGTGCTCATCGCCCTGCAGGAACTTGGCAGCACATGCAGGCGAGGATGTGAGGTTGCATATGAGCTCCAGTGTGGCCACTTGGATCTGGGTGAACTCAGTGCTGAGGCATTCCTCGACCTTGGACCAGCACATGGAAACAATTGCGGTGCGCAGATCGTCATCATCAATGCTGGCGAGATTGGTGAGAGCTAGCAGAGCCTCAAAAGTATCGAGGTTCTTGCGAACCGCATGCGTGCTGTTGATCTGTGTGCCTAGAATTCGCACCGATACCTCGGGCTTGAAGCGCTCGTTGAAAGCCACCTCCGGTGGAACCTGGGCAAGCAGCTTCGATATTGCTGCTGCTGCAATAGACTTGTACTGGTCGTTAAGCTTCTGGCCATCTTTGTCACAGACCCAGAGGTACACAGGCACCACCACGCCGCCCTGCACCGCAATCTCTATCCTGGTAGCACGTTTCTGCTGAGATGCCATGTTTCTGAGTAGCACGGCAGTCTGTTCTCTTGAGTTGATGGAAAACCGGGGACTGACTTGGGCAAGCTGCTCCACAATATGAGTTTCCAAAACAAGGTCGACCAGGGGTAGGACCTCGTCCGGGGTTAGCGCCTCCTGCACTTCAAATGCTGACGGGCCGGCCTTGGCTTTGAGTTCGCGCATCTTCTTCTGCTCCTGTGTTTCCTTGTAGGGGTACTCGGTGAAGTTGGCGAGGGTGCACAGAGCGCCATACACGGCAGAGCCTTCGCTGCCCTCGATGATTTTTGCCAGCGCGGTCACCAAGCCCAGCGTGGCACGCATTCTGACCGACGGCAGCAAGGAGCTTGTAGCTAGGCCTTCGACGGCCGCAGCGAGCACTGGTAAGGATGGCTTACTGGTGCCCTCTATGTAGTTCTCAAAGCGGACAGACAGCTCGTCGATCTTGGATGCTGCACTCTTGGCATTGAAATCGTCGGCAACACCGCTGGCAAGCAGCTTGACCTTGACGGCCGAGGCCAATACCTTGACCTCTGGCTGGTTCGAGCTTAGGGTCGTATCGAGCAACTTGCCGTAGTGGCTCTGAGCCAGGGACCTGGCCTCCTTGACCACACAGACGCTGGAAAGCATCTCCAGGCACGCGAGCACGACATCGCCATCACTAAAGTTTCTTGACGACGTAGAATTCAGCACGGCTGGCGCACTAAACATGCGGTATCCCACCGAAGGGTCCACACTGCTAGTCACCGCTATCACGGAAAACGCCTTTATTACCGAGCTTGGGTCGTCCTTTGCCAACGCGCTCTCGACATACTTTAGCAGCTGGCCCTCACACCGCGGCAGCATGCTCGCCAGCACGACTGCCGCCAGCGCAACGGTCTCGGTAGCGCCCCGCCTGTCGCAGTAGGGAGCAACGAGTGGGATAAAGTCTGCGGGGATTTCTGCCACTGTAGCGAGGCGTGCAAGCACGTTCAGCCCGCTGGGTACATCGGGCACGGTCTGGCGCAGCTTCGTGAAAACACCGGGCCGCACACTGGCTTCTCGCTGGGCAAGCATTCCAAGGGCCACTAGCTGGGGATCGCTGCGCTCCAACATATTCGTAAAACACTCGTCGAGGTTGTCGCGTACATACGCAGCCACTTTGGCCCGCGTATCGGCGTTTGTCGCGAGATGGCGGAGCACAGCCTCATTCTTGGGTGTCTGGATGGCCCGCTTGATCACCTGTTCGTTTCCTCGTTCCGTCAACTCTCGTGCAACGGCAGCAGGCGTCGTTTCACCCATGCTGGTAACGGCGGCCGCTTGGAGTTTAGAGTCCTGGTCACGTGGCGGGCAGACCCAGTTGGAACAGCTCTGCAAGCCGACAGTTTCAGCACTTGGTGGGGCCATTTGTCACGCCTCATCGGCTGTTTCAAGTTTGATTAGGTTGTTCTAGTTGCTGATAGAGATAGGTGAGCGAATTTTTCACATAGCGTTCCGCAACGAGCTGCCACATGTCGGCAGGTGCTCAATGACCCACTTCGCAGACACGCTACGTGGAGTTAGTTCCGTATCAAAATCACCGGGAGGCAGCAGTCGGCAGCATGCATGGACAGGCCCTGAAGTCTTGGCCAAGTCGCTGAACGATGGTATGGCCTATGATGTGGCCTGTGTAGTTGAAATGTATGTGTATAGATTACAATTTAGATAGCCTGGTATTTGTTTTCGCGAGTCCCCTTCGCCTTCGCTTTGCTTGATACCGTTGATGAGAATGCTCCAACGAACAGCACCAACGCATTGGCCTTGTTGCTCCCCGGGGACAGCGTCTTGGCAACCACTCGGTTATCGCCGTAAGTTGTATTTTCAGGAGCGACAAGAGGTGGGGATAACAGAGTGGGGATAGCAGAGTAGGGATAATAGAGCAGTCACAGAGTAGACATGTCCTAGATGGAGATCGTAATAAATAGGCCACAGCCTAGACTGTGAGACCAGTCCGGGCAACAGGAGACCAAGAAACTAAAGCTTGGAAAAGTGGGGCTTCTTGCCGCTGTCGAGAGCGTTTTGGTCCCGTTTCATCAGTGCGACAGTCCATTCCTCGGCTTCGGCTAGCGACGTCGGCTTGCCCTGCCATTGTTTGCGGTCGCTGAGCGCACGCCCGTATTGCTCTGTGACGAACGAGGCAAACGCATCAAACACTTTGTCGGGCTGCTCAAACATCAGCACGTGGCCTCCGCCCGAGACCTGGACCAGCTGGGCGTTCGGCAACGTCTTGGCCAGCAGCTCGCCATTTCCTCTCGGATTCCAGTCGACAACATCGCCCTCCATCACCAGCACAGGAAGCGGCATGTACCTGATGATCGTGGCGCCATGGCCGTTGATGCTAACAACGCCCATGTAGGAACCTGCCTGCTCTTCCCGGGACATTTTGTGCCGCAGCGTGCCGTCCTTGTGGACCACAGTGGTAGCTTTCTTCCAGTCCTCAAGAACCCGCGGGTGGAACTTGCGGATCATGGAGTTCTTCTTGAGGTACGTCTGGTAGTCCTCCTGCGACGCGAACTTGTCGCGTGCGTACTTGAAAATCTTACCGCTGAGAGACCCCATCGCATTGTTGCGTACTTCGGTATCTAGGTCTCTGAGGCCTCCCCACACCGGGTCGAAGACCACCATGGCGTCGAAGAGCGCAGTGTCGAAACTGCCGGCATACATGCAGGCAGTGCCGCCCATGGAATGGCCAATTAGGATCAGCGGCCCACGGAACTGGCCGCGCTTCAAGGCATCGCGTGTCACGGCAATGACATCGCGGCCCATATCTGACCACGCCTGAAAGTGGCCAGTCTTGCCTGCATTGCGGAGCGCTGAGTCGCCGTGGTGGGCAATATCCATAGAAATGGCTTTGTCGAGATGCTTGCCCCACTTCTGAAACGACATTTCAATATAGTAGTTCCACACTTCTTTGCCCATTTGCGCACCATGGACGTACAACAAGGTCAGACGCTGTTCGGCTGGAAGCTCCGATTCCTCCGCGCTGCTCCACACGTCGTAGACGAGCTCGAGGCGCCCATCTCGCTCGAATGAGTCCCGCTTGTCTTGTCGCGGCCAGTGTGCTTCGCATACGAACGTTTCCTTTACAAGGCTCATCGTGGTAAGCGCCACCTGCGTCTACTCCACTTTTTAGGTACTAAGTCATATAATCAGCAGGGGTGCCGAGGTCGTGCGGCTCGTGTTGTGCAGGTGGTGGAGACGCAGATTTCTATTTTGGCGTTGATACGATCATTCTATCGTCCCCTCGCTTTCGTTTGGGCGTAGCACTAACGATTGTACACTGGCGTATTACAGAACATGGGGCGTTCTGGTTGTAGTTTTGAGCCGGAAACAAGTGTTGACGGCTGGCTGGAGAAATAGGCTTTGACGGGGGTCCCGTTCAGTTACTTCTACGTTCCGGGCCCTAGCTCAATAGCTCCTACTGTCAGACCCGGTTTCGACTGGTGCTGCGGCAAGCATTCGTGGCAGGCAGTCGCGGCTTCTGTTATTAACGCATATGCAATAGATAAATATATATAACACCTTACTTCTTGCGGCATGCGGGGCAGAACCAGGTGCCGGTGGGGGCCTCGTTCAGGCCGACGCACTCCCAGTGGAACCATTCAAAGCGGCAGTTGCTGTTGTCGCAGGCAACCATATTGCCAAAGGAGCCCTGCTGGCACAGACAATAGTGAGCCTCCTCGTCCATACCGTCTGCGGGACCGTGCCTCGGCTCTGCTGACCCGGAGCGCGGGCGCTTGGGAGGCCGGGATCCCGGCAGCGAGCCCGCGTCTCGAGTCACTACGCGCTTCTCTGGCGGACGGCGTGGCGCGGCCCGCGGCTCGGGTGCCGAGGTGCTCGGCTCGGGCGGTGCAACCGCCGGAAGGCTGTGTCCATCGCGCTCGAGCTTGGCGATCTGATCGTTGAGGTTTTTAACCTGGCGCGAGATGATGTACAGCCCGGTGTTGGCGAGGTTGCACTTGTCCTGCTGCAGTCTGATGCTCTCCTGCAGGTCACTGCGTATTCGCGGGTATGACGCTTCCTTGGGGTTATCTGCGAGCGAGCCGTGCGCTTTTATGTACTTTTGGATCGCACCATCCCGCTGGGTGGCCCGTTTCTGGCACTCGAGCAGCTTCTCGTTCTTGGCCTGCATCTCGTCTAGGATATACGCCAGATCCGTCGGTAGGTTCGTGAGGTCCGACAGGTACTCCTCGAGCACTGTGGCGGCGTCCATCACTGGAGCGGCTGGTGATGACTTGTGAGGCTTCAGCTGCTGACTCTGCCAAAGAACCAGGCGATGTGTGGAGATTGTTGGTAAGCCATGTGACGGGGGTTACCAGCATGCTGATGCGTGAGCCAGTGTAGGGCCGAGGCCAGGGGTAAAGAGCCCGTTATTGTCTACACTCTACATATGTGAACGTGGTGACCTCTCAGCGCTGTTGTCGGTGAGTCCCGCGTTCGTCCGACGGTCAGAGGTGGTCCCTGCCGTCAGGGGTGTCCATGTACTGGCCCTCCTTGGTGAGCTGGCCCTTGGGAATGCCTGTGCTGCGCAGGTTTCTGGCCCCGCGCTGGCTAAGTAGATGCTCGACGATGATGACATTCCGAGTGTTGCACTTGTAGACGGCCTGCAGGACGTCGCCAAGGAAGGGCATGAAGCCCAGGCCAAAGTCCACAGAGACATTGGCCATCATGCGGCTGCGGTCCCAGTTGTCGAGGCCGCCTTCAATCTGCTCGGCGATCTTGATCGTTTGGTACGCCAGGTACAGATTCCAGGCCACCCCGACGAACGGTATGAACCCGATGACAGCGGTCCAGCCCACGTTCACGCCAAACACGCTGAATACCAGCTCGAGCCGGTACGCGCGCTTCTTGAGCTTGCGCAGCAGCTTTTCGTCCTTGGCGGAGATTCCAGGCGGCGTCTGTCGCTTCCTGCGTTCCATAACGAATCCGCCGCTGGCATCGGGGACCTTGACCGCCTCGTAGTACGGGTCCTGCACTCCGAATTCGTGCTTCACTTTCTTTGCAACATAATGCTGGACGAGTTGTGACATGTCGCGGTTGCTCACCTGCGCCTTGCTCTTTATAGCTAACCGACCTGCGTAAGCAACGTGCGGCTCCGCCGCCTCGGACTAGCAGATCTCGCAGACTCGTCGTGTAGACTGTATCATTGCTTTATATATGCATGTCCTCTTTGAGCGGTTGCTCCGATCCTCTAAATGTAGCTCTCTATCTAGTTCCTAGAACGTCCTACCCCTCTTGCGTTCCCTACTTAGCTAGCCCAGTTGCGCTTACTACGGTCCAGCTTGAACGTTTCAATAATTATACCCGAAAGACATATGTAGTACGAAATTCGTCTATTTTTGATCATCAGGCTTGTCGTCGTAGTGGACCTGGTTCATGTCGTCTTCGCCGCCGCGGCGCGCGTATACTGCGGGCGGGGTAGGGACTCCCCCAGGCTGGTTGATCCAGCGCGACTGCAGGGCCAAAATATAGTCGCGGAGCTCCTGGTTTTCTGCCCGGAGGGCCTCCATGGTCTCCTTGGCAGACTTGAGTTCCTGGACCTTGGATTCAAGGTCTTTGATGTAAAGTTCCTTGCGCTGGCGGAAAGCACGCTGCGCAGCGCGGTTCTGCTGTGCACGCTTCGACTGCGACAGAGGGCGCCTGCTGCGATTCTGGCCCATGGGCTGCTCGACAGGGGGCAAATCCATGTGGCCAGCATTGTGCGCGTGGACGGACTGGTTTGCTACTGCGACCGCCTCTGCAGCGCTGTAGTCCGCGGTCTGGAAGCTGGGGTCGATCTGGGTCTCCTGGAGCTGCTTCGCATCGTCAGCACCATTCCAGTTGTGGTAAGAAGGAGCATCCATCTTTGTTAGTCTACTGTTTCCAACTCAGTGCCACGCGTCCGCCGATTTGCACTGTCTGCACAAGGGAATCGAGTGAGCGCGAACCTCGCGTCTGGTGGTTCACCGCGCGCTTCACATTCCAGGACAGCCCTAACCACACCAACTCCACCACGTGACATCATCATCACCAAAAGTGATGAGTAAAATATCACCAAGTGAGCTTAACATGGTCAGAAAGCTGACACCGAGGATTACATCGACGCTTAGTGATACACGCTCACATACACTGGCTTAGGCAGGCGACCAGTTACGTAAATCCTCCAGAGTTTGTCGCGAGTGCTAGGACCACGCCCGCGGCGTGCCGTACTTACCGTTGTGTCAATTGCTACGCAGAGTCAGGTAGGTAAAAATCGTTGCGCCACTCCCCCGCTACGAGTGCGTACCCTTGCCCAATGAAACGGTCACGGGACCAGGCGGCGCACATTCCAGCCAGCCCTGGCCAGGCCAAGCGGGCAGCCCCTTGTGCGGCCCAGACTGTGCTGGATCGGAGCGGCCGTCTCATGCGCGTGCCGCATGTTCTGGAGCCCCCGCGCGAAGTCAAAGTGACTGTAGAGTGCGACTCGTGTCGGGCCCTGTCAGACCCAGATGACTTAGAACGGTGTGCTAAGTGTCAGGAGACCATTTGCTCTCTGTGTTCACTTCGCCGCGACGCTACGGTGTGCCTCAGCTGCGCTGTTTATAGATAATATTCAGTAGGAAAGGGCCACATGGGCCTCGTTTTAGTATGGCCTCTTTAGTTAGTTTTAGCCGGCACATCACATTTTTGTTAGCTAGCTACCAACATACACACCAAGAGACTGCTGTGCAATATCAATGTAATGGCACTACTGCACGCTAGTCCTAAACGGGTTAGTCCCTGTCGTTTGACCGGTCATCTGGGGAGTCATAGGCCGCGAGTAGTTGCTGGCCGCCGAGGGCTGCCGCGCAAAAGGATTGGTACCGCCGCCCGACACAGTCCCTCCAGGCACATAGTTTGAAGAGAACGGATTGTTCCCCGGTGGCGGAGTGTGCCCGGGGACCACTTGTGAAGGCGGAGCACCTGCGCCAAAGTCGAAGCCTCCCCACTGATCTGTCTGACCTGCGTGCATCTGGGACGGCACAACATTTATCGTCTGCATTGGAGGACCCTGGGCCTGTGGCACCCGCGAATTCGGCACATGGAGAGGCTGCGTGGGCTGTCCCCCATACGCACTGTAAATGGGCTGCTGCTGTATATGCATCTGGGGAATGGCACCCGTGTGAACAGGTCCGAGCTGAGCAGCCTGCTGTTGGGGTTGTTGATGTTGCTGCGGCTGCTGTTGTTGTTGTTGCTGCTGCTGCTGCTGTTGTTGTTGCTGCTGCAGCTGCATTTGCGGTAAGAACTGTCCCGGCATCTGCGGTGACTGTATTGGCAGATGCCCCTGGAGAGCGTGACCCTGCGAAAAGAACGGGTTGTAGGCCTGCGACGCGTCTTGGACCTGCGGCTGCGTCGGCGAGGTAAACGCCGCTGTAGTGGACTTGATTTCACCCCCAGTCAAGAGATCAAGGCCATGGAATTGAGGGTGTACATTGTTTCCTGGTGTTTGAGGGCCGGCGACCGCCATTGCCGGGCCAGCAGCCGTCGTACCATCTGTATTGATACTAGTAGCCTGAGACTTGGCGGGCTTGGCAGCCGCATCTCGCCCATCCTTCCTAGACGTGCTACTGCCTTTGCGATGTACGTGGGCCTGCTTCTCGGCTAAGTACTGCCTTCTGTTTGTTTCGAAGTCGGGGTCGTTGAGATACATCTCGAGAGAAGACACAAGGGACGTGGGTGCATGCTTGATGTTTGGCACTTGAAGTTTCGTTTGGAACTCCAGATTTTTGGCCACCTTCAAATAGGCAATGACCTTGCTTGTGAGTCGCGTGAACCCTTTATAGACCTCGAGTGCTTGCTCGGCGTCGGTACGACTAAGCTCGAAGAAATGCTCCAAAAGGTTAATGACGCCTTCGTTGAGGGACTGGAACAGACTCAGAAGGTCGTGCACCAGTAGTCGGAACGCCATCAGCGTGACGTCATTGTCGATGTCCCGCTCGTCGTAGTGGCATTTGATCAGGGCATCAATCTGCATCACCACGCTTTCACACTCGCGCAGAAGACCCTTGTCCACCGACAGGGCGTACAGGCGCGAGTGGCCCTGTCGTGTACGGTAGCGCACGTAGTCAATGCGGGTATCTTTGAATTGGGCGGCTCGGCACCCCAGGTAGCGGGCATATTTACTGAGCCCGACAGTCTGCCGGCAGACGTCGTCATCGAGCTCCAACATGCGGGGATGCCGGCTGAGATATCGGAGTGCCACGTCCTCGTCGCCCTCCCGGATCATGATATGCATCACTATCAGCGCTTTGTACACAGTGGACCAAGGCTGGCCGCGACTGGTGGCTCTCGATAAGCCTTCCATGACCTGCTCGAAGTTGTGACGGTCATGCTCGAATGTGGCACCCAAAATGGGCTCGATATATTTGGCTTTGGGCGCTGCAACCTTCGGCTTCGTAGCCCCTTTTACTAGTTTGAGCATAGCTGTCTAGAGGGCCGGCAAACGCAAGGATACACACCTGCAATGAATAGTAGGGGGTGTGGGGGTATTAGATTGCTAGGGGGTCTCAATTCCAAACTCCCAATACTTGGGCTAGAGCCAACAAAGGCGATTTCCGAGCGTCCTGACTCGTCGCTGGTCGTGGAGAATCTGACCGGGTTCTTCCTCGACAGAGACCTGATTCCTCGCCAGAGAGCTGTCTTGGGCAGTTACTTTTCGAGTCCCACGGCAGTGTCCCCGTCCTAACGAAGTCCTCCAAGGAGTGGCTGGCTGCGAGTGTGTCAGCCGGCCATAACAGAGTATCAGGGCAAGGTCAGGCTCAACGCTCTGGGTAGAGGCAGAGCTAAACCTCCTGTAGCGGAGTTGCTTTAGGTTGCGGTAGTGCTGTGGTAGGGCCGTGGCAGGGCCGTCTGGTCGAATAGGTGCTCAAAAACGAGCAGACATGGACGCTTGCTGGTGTTGCTGGTTGACGCGGTATCGTCTCTACCTGTACTGTAATTAGTCCGAGTTGGTTTACATATTTGATTATCGTATAGTCTGGCTGGCCCACGGCTGTTAGCCCAACCCGTGTGAATGTTGGTTAACCCTACACTTATCGGTGGCCCTTCACTGCATCATAATCACAAGCCAGGCCCCAGACTTAGTCACCTGAAAATGTGGCAGCGAGCGCTCGGGTGCCTGAGGGCGCCTCTATTCAGGCCCTTTTCCAGCCTCAGCAGGCCACACATGCGCCCTGCCCTCCCAGGTGCACACACGTCCATGCGATGGCGGCCCACCGGGCAGAGCACTCCGCTTCAGGAGCCATCGCTTCCAGCTCCTTCTAGCCCGACCCTCGATCTGCTCTGGCAGCAGCGTCGGTTCAAGTCCCGCGGAAACACATACCAGCCTTCCATGATCAAGAGAAAACGGCGCTGCGGCTTTTTTGCCCGGCTGCGCACCCGGGGAGGCCGGAAAATCCTAGCACGCCGCAGAGCCAAGGGCCGGTGGTACTTGACTTATTGAATAGACACCCAATGTACATAAAAAGCATCAGACTTTCACACTTCTGTGCAGGCTTTGTTTAGACTCTGTTCATACTTTTGTTCAGGCACTTGTTCAGATACCTGTTCAGGCTTGTTTGGTACACTCAGATCGCCAACCTTTCCTTACGACCGTTCTGATTAGCTCACTAAGCCGAAATTTTCACATGGCCGTCAGGTTCGCCAGCAGGCTGGTGGGCCCAACACACACACGGGGCCCGCGGTTCGCTTGCAGCGGATTCCAGCAGGTCAGGTTCGCTAGCAAAAAGGCCAAGGCAGATAAGGCGGATGCCCCGAAGATAGATCAGAGACAACTGGCTCTGCAGCGGGAGCGCGAGCACAAACGGCTCCAGCTCAAGCGAGAAAACGCAAAGTTTGTGCTGGACCTGCGCGATGAGGCCAGGGAATCATTGTCGCTGCCTAATTTCATGGAGGTGCCCCAGGCGCTGAGGTACATCCGGGCCGCTGAGGTCGGCCACCCTGGCCATGCCACTACTCTCACTCTGTCTATGCGCATCGTAGCTGAGAGAGGGGTGCCAAAAATCACCGGTACCTGCAGACTGCCGAAATCTCTCGACGAGGAACGCATCTGCGTCTTGACCGGGAACTCTGAACTGGCTGAGGAGGCCCGCCGCGCCGGGGCTTTCCTGGTTGGCGGCGACAACATTATCAACAGCATCAAAGAAGGTGGCCCCATCGAGTTCGACCGGGTGTACGCGACGCCAGACATCATGTCCCGCGTGAACCAGATCGCCCGAATTCTTGGACCCAAGGGTCTCATGCCCAACGTGAAGCGCGGCACCGTGACCTCAGATATCTACAACGTGATCACTGCTGCCCGTGGAGAGATGAGCTTCAAGCAGTCCGAGACCATCCTCAACGTCCCGGTCGGTCGGGCGTCGTTCTCCGATACCGACATTGTGCGGAACATCATCACCGTGGCAGATCGGGTGCGCGAGCTGTTGAGTGCGGTGCCCTCTGCCAAGAAGGGGTACATTGGCCGCACACTGCTCACGTCCACGTCGTCGCCCAGCATTGTCATAAAAATCTAGTGGGTTATAGTGTATATAGAAGTGGCACACGGTACCGGCAGGTGTCCCGGCGGAGCCTCAGTGCGACCTACGAAATTATATAAAACTGCCTCTCGCTTGTGCGACTGCTAATTCAGACTCGACACCACTTAGTCACATCGCCAGCTATGAAGGTGCTGGCAAGAATGGGCCGCGCGACGCAGATAACCCTGCTCATTTCGGCCTGGTTTGCGCTCGTGCTGCCGCTATGGTACTACACAATTCGAACGTACCGGGCGCCGCTGGATTACGGTGCCATGGATATGTTCAACACCAATGTCGACAGCCTGATGACGGTCAAAGTACCCGTGTTCCTGGAGTGCGACGACAGTAAACTGCCAGACATCGTTCCAGCCGTGCAGGTGGTTGTGGATCGGCAGCTAGAACAGAGGGGCGTGCGTAATTGGGCGGTGAGCGTCAAGGAGGGCCACCACCCGTCAGCTCTCACCGTACGCATCAAGGAAGGTGAAGAGAACCTGTACTTTATTCCGGGGACTGGTCGTGAGCTGGGACTCTCATATAATTGGCAGCTCCTGACCGCCGGCCAGGTGCCCGACATGGTGGTCGACTTTCTGCTGGATCACGTTCTCGGGCCGGAACTGGAGTGGTTCACGGGCAAGCAGGCTCTGCCCAACCACGTTATGGGCTACACGCCCAAGTACCACGTCACTTTCAGCCTATTCTATGGAGATGGTGACATCATATCGTGGAACCTCACAGGCGCGCTGCACCGGTTCGAGCCGCTGCGAAATGCCCTGTCGTATGCGGTCGCCAATATCACGATCGACTCCCAGGTCGAGTACTACGCGGATATGGGCTGCGACCCGCATTGGGATCAAGAGAAGCACGCATGGGTACTAGAAAAGAGTGACCTGGCTACGTTCGTGAACTTTGCGGAGTGGAGCTTGGCGTCGACGTTCGACTACCCAGCAATCAACTTCGTGCTGTATGTCCCGTCAACGCGGCACACCCCACTTCAGATAGCCGACTCGACAAGCAACTCATTTCTCATACCTCAATGGGGAGGGGTGGTTGTGCTGAACACCCTAGACTTGAACGGCCAGACTCGCCAGGTGTCTAAAGACGATCTCGACCGTGCTATGGACATATTCGCATCTCAGCTCCTCAGCCTGCTTGGCGCACCCGAGCTACCAAGATCCCCACAAATACGCGTGGACACGCTGTCTCGCATGGCCGCGTCCCGAGCTATCCATGACACCGCGGCATCCCTTGGATCGCTTCATCGTCTTGCAAAAAACATGCCCAACATTGCCATTCCGAACCAGGTACTGGAAAATTGCGAAGCCGCGCTAAAGAACTTGAAAGAAAGTATTTCCACGCTAGACCAGGGTTTCTGCGCCGGAGCTGTCCATAAAGCCGGCGAAGCGCTCACGTTTGCGGAGAAGGCTTTTTTCGACAAACACATGGTTGCCCAGACTTTTTTCCCCGATGAGCACAAGCTCGCTGTGTACATGCCCCTGCTGGGCCCTATTGGCGTTGTCCTGCTTGGCGGCTGGCTGCAAATCCGTCGTCGTAATAAGGCGGACGCCAGAACCAAAAAGCTCATAGAAGATGCAGATGCTGTTGCGCAGGCGTCAAAGGCCTGCCAGGTGGAGAAAACCAAAACCGACTAGTCTGTAGCCCAGGCCGTCCCTATATATTCTATCTACACTTGTAAACTAACAAGCCGCTAGTGGCGATCTCAGCTTTGGATCCAGCTAGATCTGACACCCTTTTGCTCCAGAATCCGGGAAATAGTCCGTACATGGTCGCCCTGCACTTGTATTTGCGGTCCCGTGCGGCTTTCCATGACGGTGGCAGACCCCGCGCACTTGACTCGCAGCTGATCTGCCACGGCCTTGGCGTCGAATCCAAATGCTTCCACACCGGACACCTTTGTGACGATCTTGTTGCCACCGCGCCTCTCGGTGTTGAGAGATATTTTGGGAATGGCGCCCTTTTTGACTTTGGCTGGTTCGTCGTCACCCGGATGTGTGATGGCGTGGAAGAGACTGCAGTGCTTGAGAAACAGGCCCAACACCTCATCCCTTCTAACTGCGGTAACATCCTGCTTGAGGCCAAGCGCTTTACGTAGCCCGGCGTTCACCTTGACCTCTGGTCCTTCGGCTAGCTTGTTGGATGATATGTAGTCCTGGACAAGGGTCCGCAGATCGCTCCCTGTGAGGTAGCGAGCCAAGTCTTTCGCCGGCACTACGTCCGTAGCTGTCGACCGAGCCTTGTACAGCTGTATTGCCTCCATCTTTGCTGCTTTGTTGCGGGTCTTTTTAGGTCGGCCCTCGTCGTGGTTGTCTGGAGGTGGTCCGTCCAGAAGCACGGCGGACTGGATCACTAGCTCGCCCTGCCGCTCTTTGAGTTTGAGCTTGCTCTCCTTTTCTGCAGATTTCAAGAACTTTGACAGTTTCTTCCACGATGTGTTTTTGAAGCTCAACTCGTCGGGCAGGTACGGGAGGTTTTCGGTCAACAGGGTCGCAAACTTGGCAGACGGCATAGGAAACTCGTGCGGCACCCGGAGTACCTTATCCAGAGCAGTAGCGAACGCGTCGTCGGCCTCGTCCGTGCTGATATCCAGAGACGCCAGCGTCTCGGTTGCGCTCTTGGTTTCGAACTCTTTCTGGGCGTTTTCGACGGGGGTCTCCTTTCGTTCCTCCTCGCGAGGCTCGGTCGCTCGGGGAGGAATGGCTGAAAGCGGAGTCAGAGTATCTCCAATCACGTTGACGACCTCCACAGCTTTGCCCTTGTCGGTGTCAGGCTTGGACAGGTCAACGAGGGCCACCCCCACGGCAAGAACGTCTTCGTCAAGGCTGCGTATTTGCACCACTGATCCCTTGTGCGCGTCTTCTGGCAGGTCGCCGAATATCCCAGGAACCATAAAGTCTGCTCCATTCTGGAGGAACTGTAGAGTGTTGGGGACTGTATAAACTACAGGCACGAGGTGGGGTGCCTTCTGCAAGGTGATAACTGTAGGCATCAGCTTGTCCTTGACAACTACCCACAGCGCCTTTCCATCTTGGGAGTAGACCTGGGCCTTAGCGCCACTATGCAGCACGCACCGAGCCGCCTGCACCGTCTTGGGCACCAGCGCGGACTTGAGTTCAGCGTCCGGGTCCTGTAAGCCGAAGTCGGACTGTATTCTGGAGAGAACAGACTTGCGCTCCGAGCCCTTGATTGCCGCAAACGGCTTGAACGAGGCCTTTTTAGCAAACATGGCCCTTGAGTAGCAGTA
The DNA here is from genome assembly GCA_030582755.1 of Wickerhamiella galacta. Taxonomy (NCBI): domain Eukaryota; kingdom Fungi; phylum Ascomycota; class Dipodascomycetes; order Dipodascales; family Trichomonascaceae; genus Wickerhamiella; species Wickerhamiella galacta. The sequence goes on along the minus strand of JAJMGW010000048.1, from coordinate 10,318 downwards.
CCAGTGCGAACAAAGTGCCAGACAGACTAAGCAGACACATCCGGCTGAATTTCAGCTGCCTGAGTGTTGTGGCGTCCAGGAGAGGTCGCGAACGGCAATGCACGCCCTGGTGAACGCCGCGCGCGCCGATCTGGTCAACTGGAACCCCGAGATTGCCGTGGTCTCGTTCTGTGGGAGCCAAGGTCCGCTGAGCCTGTACCGCACCAACGGGGACCTTATCTGGAGCAGCCTGCTGCGGGGCTCGGGGCCAGTGTTGTCTACTACCTGGAGCACCAATGGGCAGCTCATTGCAGTGATCTACGAAGAGGGCGCGTACCAGATTTTCCTCGAAACCAGCGGCCGCGCGATCCACGCGTCGCCGCCCGACGCCCACGCCAGCTGTGTTGCGTGGTCGCGCCCGTCCGACCCCGAAGTTTTGACCGATGGCGAGGCGGGATTGTTCAGCGACATTGTCGACGCGCTCCCGCGCGTGTTTACGCACCGTACTGCGGGCTCCGACATGCTGGTGGGCACTGAGGACGGTAAGCTCGAGATTATTCTCTACGGCGTGTTCACAATCGGGAACGTGGAGGTGGGGACAGGGAGGATCGAGCGCATTATCGTGGGGAACGACACGAACGACTTTTCTGTCGTGGTTGATGGCACCCTAGTCACCCTCAACGCTGCGTACATGGCCAGCGTGGGCGTGTCGCGGATGCGCGAGCTGGCGCTGAAACCCGCGCGGCTCGTGGCACTCCTCAGTGAGCTTGATGGGGCCATCCAAAAGTACGACGATGAGTTGGCCAAGCTCTGGAACCCCATGAAGCTGTTTTTTCCGGACAGCAAGCTGGCGGCGCCGGCTGTATGCATGTACGAGCTGATTCTCACCCGAATGGTCACACCAGAGGTGAGGGAGTGGCTCGAGGAACAGCACGAGGGGGGGTTCAAGCGGTGGTACAAGAACATGACACAGAACTATGAAAACCTACGGAAGCTCACACTAGAGACCCTTATTCCGGCCACGCAGGAGGTGGTAATTTTATTTGGTGACCTTATAGGTCTCGCCAGTAGCGAGGATGTCAACAACCCGGGCAAAGACGGTAACTCGTTTCTAGCGGAGGAGCCGGAGCGGGCCAGTGAACTTTCCGGGGAACTGTTGCAGACGCTGTTCAAGTTCGTGGGAATTATTGGCAATGAGCTTGCTCTTTTCAAATGCTTTGCGTGCCTGATTCAGGATGTGCTTGGCCAGGTCCTGGATAAAACGTTGTCTGTCGTTGACAGCGCAGTGGGGGATGATACTGCGGCCGCGAAATTTGTGCAAAAAAACTTTGGACACACCGAGCTGGATCCCATTTCGCACTTGATCCGACAGGTCAACCAAGAATTCCAGACCAGCATTAAGCATACTAGGGATAGCTTGCGCGATCAGATCACGATAGAGCGCAGAATTAACATTCCGCACAAGGTCCTGGCAGCCACATACGCGCAAGATGCGTATTTTTTAATCTGTGAAGGTGAAAATCCCGGCGCCTTGACACTAGGTGTTGCAGGGGAGTCTCTGCGCACCATCGTCGAATTGAAAGGCCACCAAGCTGTATTTTCCGACAGCGGACACATTGTGGTGTCAGATGAGACCACTAGACGCCTTTTGCTGTACGAGGTTTCTGCAAGTGGGGTTGCAATGGTGCGTGAGATCCAGCTGGAAAGACCCGCGTACGGTTTCGACTGTAAAAATAACCACCTTTGCATTCTACTGGACGACAAACACGTTAATTTCGCAGACCTTTAGCATCAGCCAACTGCGTTCTGACACATCTCCAACATGACACGACTCGACTATGACACTACTCGACCATGACACGACTCGACTATGACACTACTCGACCATGACACGACTCGAACATGACACGATTCCACCAATGCTGTAATGGTCCACCAATGCTGTAATGGTCCACCAATGCTGTAATGGCCAGCCACTGTCAATTAACAAACAGCGACGGTCGACACACGGTCTCGTCAATACTTATAGTCGGATCGTCGCCGCTGGGTCAATGATGAACTGCTACGGAAACCTCAGGGCCCAATTAACAGCCAGATCAGATTAGGCCTTGCGCGAACTTCGTTTTGATCATCTCACCACCAGGCCCAACGCTGTAATAGTCCCGGGCACAATCCTGGTATCTCCTTCGAAACTGCCGGGGAAGACGTGGGTTTTTGGCCTGGGTATCCAAATGCGCGAGGATAGTCGGGTGAACCGGTTTTCGGGCGTTCCGCAGGATGTCGTCGTAAAATTTGCGCAAGACGTTATGCCGACGAGCTGCGGAGAGTGGATTTCCAAGAATTGTTTTCGGCGCGGATGGCTCAAGAACCAATTTGCCCCCTGACTTGGAGTTTCTGAAGTTGTTTTCCCGCAGAAAGCGTATAAAGCGGTACATGCTGTGTTGGGACGCTATCATGTTGTTTGCATGTTCTGCAAAGCTTCGTGGGGGAGGCATGCATATGTTGTTGAACGCCCATGGCAGCGGAGCCGACTTGTCGCGGCGCCTCGGGAGCAGCCTTGCCAGCGGTGACCGGCGGACGCGAAAAGGCTCGAATGCCTCGTCCAGCACCTTGCGAATTGCCTTTGGTTGGTGTTCGTCAACAGCCTGCCGAATCGTCTCCAGATCTGTCGCTGCATGACGCAGGAGCGCGTCAATCTGGATCGGATCGGTTACATAACTGTAGGCCGCAAAAGAATCTGCGGTTCTCCTGGCAAGTGCATCGCGGGCCAGGGGGTCAGGAATACGTCGCACGGCTCTCAGAAGCCCTCTAAAAGTGGCCCGCACGGCGCTGCGTGTAGGCTGGTGTACAAAATGGGGCCAATGAGCTCTCCTGAGCGCTCGGCAGCTCATGCCAAAAGTAAACAAAGTCAGGCTGAGTCACACCTAGACCGTTGGACCTGCGTATAGAGCCGCATTTACCCGCATTTACGTCACAGTGACGATAGATGCAGCTTTTTTCGTGTGTACACCCCGCCTGCCAAATCTCGATCCCGCCAGCTGAATGATCCAGGCAGTGAACGTTGCGTGGGTGTCCTCTGCACTTGTCATGCTGGCTCTGGGTCTCGCAGAAAGTACAGAGACGGAGCTGGGGTCTACCCCACCACTGTCAACGTTGTACCCGGACTCATTGGAGCCTAGCGATTTCACGACATTCTCGGCGGTCGTTCCAGGTATCACCGTGGATACGCGCGACCGGCCGCTGGATCGGCCCCGGAGCACCGCCGCGCACCCTTCGGGCACCGTGACGCTCCTTGCCGATAGCGGACCTTCAGCGCATACGAGCGGGCCCCTACTTCTCGACACCAGCTCTGCGGCCATTACTGCATCTGCACCGTTTTCGTCCATCGCGGGTGCCAGCACTCCGACGGAGGAGGTTGCATCCGGGAATGGTGCCCCCCCGCATGGCCTCGTTACGGGTGCCGTTACGGGTGCCCTCTTGCCGCTTATTGTCCTCTTCACGTAACGCATGATGGCTATATCGCATAGCATTGCATGTCTGCAGCGTTTTAGCATACCATAGCATAACGAAACGCCAACATACGTAATATCTATAATTCTAATTACCGCACTAGCTGCTCTACAAACCCCACACTAGATTCTAACAGTGATTTCGTCTTGTCTGCTGACTGTTGATCTCGACATGTCTAGGCCGCCGGACCTCGTAGAGCACAGAGAGCACCGCGAGGATGAGGAGGACGAGCTGCAGCGGGACACGCTGGCAGATATTCTGAATGCGTCGGACGGCCAGGCAGCCGAGCGCGAGCGCATGAAGTTGCTGCTGGCGCACTTTGACGAGGACCAAATGGCGCGGTACGAGGCATTCCGCCGGGCGAACGTCAACCGTAACGCCGTCAAGAAGCTTGCGAACTCGATTGTGAACCAGTCGATTACAGCCAATGTGTCGGTGGCGCTCTCGGGTATGTCCAAGGTGCTGGTGGGCGAGATTGTCGAGCGGGCGCGGGACATCCAGCAGCTCACCGACGCCCCGTCTGCGACGGGCGAGCCCGAGCCGCTGCGGCCCGAGCACCTGCGCGAGGCGTGGCGGCAGTATAAGCTGGAGACGGGCGCGGTGCCGGGCACGCGCTGGCACAGCACGGGCGACAATGGCCACTTCCTGCGATGAGCAGATTGCGGGCTGGATGCGCGCTCGATGCGGGCTCAATGCGGTGACCGATTGCGGTGAGCAGATCTGCGAGCTGGGACTATGTCCATATTTATTTAGACGGTTAATTTTAGGTCAGGCCTTATAGACTCTCTCGCCAATAGAGGGCCAGAAGTATGCACTACCGGTAGGTAGGACGTAGCTAGGACGTCCACGGTGACCGCTACTCGCTGGGCTTGTAAGGCTTGAGCAGCAGCTGAGAAAACTTCTCCAGGGCCGGCACGCCGCGCACCTCGTCCGGCAGCTGCGGGACCTCGACAAGGTGAAAGTCCTCATAGAGCTCGTGGATCTGCTCCAGATATTTGTGCTGGAGGCGGACCCGGGCCTTGCACTGGGTGCAGTTCGAGTCCTTGCCGGGGAACAACAGCTGGTTGATGATGATCGTGTTGGTGTCAATACCGTACGACGTGAGCTCTTGGATCATGCGCTCGGTCTCGTACAGTGACAGGAACTCGGCAATGCACACGCACACGAACGTGGTCAAGTCGGGGTCCTGGAACTGCTTGTTGACCTCCTTGATGACCTCGCGCGTGGACGACAGCTTGCCCAGGACCTCGTCGATGTCGAGGCCCTGGGTGCCGACCACCGAGCTGAGCAGCGGACCAAACCGTGCGCTCAGCTCGTGGATCTTGCCCAGCGCCTTCTCGAGGACGGTGGGGAACTGGAGGAACCGCAGTGTGTGGCCTGTGGGCGCGGTGTCGAACACCACCACCGAGTAGTCCTGCTTCTGCACACGCTTCATGACCTCGGCGAACGACAGCGCCTCGTCGACGCCGGGAATTGAGAACACCATGTCGTTGAACAGCTCGCCAAACTTGTCGGCCGCGCCCTGGCTGGCCAGGAACTCCTCGATGGCACCGTTGGGGTCGATCTCCATGGCGTCCAGATTGGGCACGCCCTCCACAGGGCTCGGGTCCTTGCTGAACTTCTGCCCGAACGCATCCGACAGATTGTGCGCGGGATCTGTGGAAATCAGCAGCACGCGCTCGCGCCGCTTGGCCAGCTGCAGCGCAATTGAGCACGAGTTCGTCGTTTTGCCGACGCCGCCCTTGCCGCCGACGAAAACCCACCGCAGGGTCGTCTGGTCCAGCAGATCGTTGATCGTGGGCGAGAGCGTCATGTGGGTTGTCGAGTTTGAGTTTGTGCGCTGACGATTTCGCTGTCACCACGTGATGCCTGGAACTTTCACGACAGCGGCAGCGACTGAGTCGCAACCGGTGGTTGCTGTTGGTACGGGGCCAGGTGGCGGCCATGGAGACCGCTTTGCGGTGCTGTGTGGTGCGATGCGGTGCGTGCGATGCGGTGCGTGCGATGCGGTGCCAAGTGTCAGGGCAGCATTGTAGTGCAGTGCTTTGTGCCGCTGGACACTGCGCTAGCCGCCAACCGCTGTGCCGCTGCGTTGTACCGCGCCTCTGGACCGCTATGGCCTGACAGCCGCACTAGTCGTTGCCTGCACCGGATGGCTGCACAAGCTCGGTCACCCAACTCCGCGTGCGGCTGTGCAAGCTAGGGTTTCCTAAGCTGATAAGCAGCCGAGGTGTCGATGCTGGGCAGCCGGGCGCCACTGGAAAAACTCAGGCTGTGGTCCGATGGAATTAGCTCCAGAGGAAACTAGCGGCAGATACACTGCAGTTCACTGCGGGATCCAGGTGCTTTTAGGGCTCGCGATGGGGCTGGGGGCTTTGCATGGCCACAGCACCAGCACGCCGGCTGCCTGGCACGCCCCTCCGACTTTTCGAGCTCCATCGCCCACGAAGTATACATGCTCGCGCGACATTTTGCATTTGGAGCCCACTTGACCCTTTTTCGTACCCTTGCCTTACCCACATCCAATAACATCAGCCGTGCTGTCAGCACTTTTAACAATCTTCTGGGGGTGCACAACGTCATGATGCTCAGGACGGTGTCCCGAAATATTCAGCGGCGACAGGCAGCCAGGCTCCTGGGCGCTCCGCGCGTGGCTCTGGGCCGTCGCCTTGCGTCCACGGATCAGGACGTGTTCCTGCAGGGCGCAAACGCTCAGTACATTGATCAGATGTACGATGAATGGAAAAAAGACCCCAACAGCGTGCACGCGTCGTGGCGCGCGTACTTCAAAAACCTGGACGGCGGGCTGCCGTCGCAGAAATCGTTTGTTCCCCCGCCTAATATCGTGCCCACCTCCAACGTGGCGGCGCTCCCTGCGGAGGAGTCCAACGAGGTGCTGGACCATCTGCGCGTGCAGATGATGGTCCGCGCCTACCAGGTGCGTGGCCACTTCCGCGCCAAGGTGGATCCGCTGCACCGGTCTCTAGGATTCGCGGTCCTCGAGGAGATTCCGCGCGAGTTCACTATCGACCACTATGGCTGGACAGAGAAGGACCTCCAGCGCAAGGTCAAGCTCGGTCCTGGTATTCTGCCGCGCTTCATTGACGACGGCGGTCCCCAGGAGCGCACCATTGGTGAGATCATAGAGCTTTTGGAAAAGACCTACTGCGGGTCCTACGGAATCCAGTACATGCACATTCCCTCCCGCGAGCGCTCCGACTGGATCCGTGACCGTGTAGAGATACCCGTTCCGTTCAAGTACAGCAAAGACGAGAAGCGCCGCATCCTTGACCGTCTCATGTGGTCCAGCTTGTTCGAGAGCTTCCTGGCCACGAAGTTCCCCAACGACAAGCGTTTTGGTCTTGAGGGTGGCGAGACCCTGGTCCCTGGCATGAAGCACCTTATCGATACCAGTGTCGACTATGGCGTCGAGGACGTGTGCATCGGTATGCCCCACCGTGGTCGCCTCAACGTGCTGTCCAACGTCGTCCGCAAGCCCAACGAGGACATCTTCTCCGAGTTTTCTGGGTCCGCTGTTTTCGACGAGGGCTCCGGTGACGTCAAGTACCACCTGGGTATGAACTACCAGCGCCCGACCACCAGTGGTCAGAAAGTCAACCTGTCGCTTGCCGCCAACCCCTCGCATCTTGAAGCCGAAGACCCTGTGGTCGTTGGCCAAACACGTGCCATCCAGCACTACAAAAAGGATGTTGGTAAATTCGACAAGGCCATGTCCCTCCTGCTCCACGGAGATGCTGCCGTTGAAGCCCAGGGCGTGGTTTATGAGACACTGGGGACCTACCAGCTCAAGAACTACAGCACTGGTGGCACCATCCACGTCATTATCAACAACCAGATTGGGTTTACCACCGATCCTCACGCTGGCCGCTCCACGCCGTACCCCAGTGATTTCGCCAAAGCTATCGACGCTCCCATTTTCCACGTGAACGGTGATGACATCGAGAGCGTCGTGTTCATTTTCAACCTCGCCGCAGAATGGCGGGCTGCCTTCAAGTCCGATGTTATCATTGATCTCATTTGCTACCGTAAATACGGCCACAATGAGATCGACCAGCCGTCGTTCACTCAGCCTATTATGTACAAGATCATTGACAAGAAGGTGCCTGCGCTGAAACAGTACGAGGACAAGCTCGTCAATGAAGGCACGTTCACAGAGGCCGATATCAAGGAGCATCGGGAATGGATCTGGAATCTACTTGAAGAGTCGTTTGAGAAGTCGCGTAGCCAGCACAAGTCCGAAAAGGAGACTGAGCACCAGTGGGTCTCGACCCCGTGGAAGGACTTTAAAACTGTGCGAGACCTGCGCAACGAAATCCTACCCCACGAGCCCACGGCTATCAGCGAGAAGACGTTCCAAGAGGTCGGAAAGATCGCTTCGGGGTGGCCCGACGACATCAACGTCCACCGCAACCTGAGACGTATTCTCAACACCCGTTTGAAGAGCGTTGAGACCGGCGAGAATATCGACTGGGCTACCGGTGAGGCCCTTGCCTTCGGCTCCTTGCTGGAAGAGGGTTGCCATGTCCGTGTCTCCGGACAGGATGTGGAGAGAGGTACCTTCTCGCAAAGGCATGCTGTTCTCCACGACCAGGACAGCTATAAGACGGTCACACCGCTCAAGTCGTGCGCAAAGGACCCCGACGATTTCATCATCTCCAACTCTCATCTTTCAGAGTACGGTGTTCTCGGATACGAGTACGGCTACTCCTTGACTGATCCTCGCGCGTTTGTGATGTGGGAAGCACAGTTCGGTGACTTTGCTAACACCGCACAGGTCATCATTGATCAGTTCATCGCTGCTGGTGAGAGTAAGTGGGGCCAGCGAACCGGTATCGTCTTGTCCCTCCCGCACGGCTACGACGGCCAGGGTCCTGAGCATTCGTCTGCCCGTCTTGAGAGATACTTGCAGCTTGCCAACGAGGACCACCGTCATTTCCCGTCAGAGGAGCAGCTCCAGCGCCAGCACCAGGACGCTAACATCCAGGTAGCGTACCCCACGACGCCTGCCAACTTGTTCCACTTGCTCCGGCGCCAGATCAAGCGCCAGTTCCGCAAGCCCCTGATCCTGCTGTTTTCAAAGGCACTCTTGCGTCACCCATTAGCCCGGTCCAAGATGGAGGACTTTACTGGCTCCGATGCCGGGTTCAACTGGATCATTGAGGACCCTGATGTTGGTAAGACTCTGGGCGACAAGCCTGAAATCAAGCGGTTGATATTCTGCACTGGCCAGGTGTATGCTACTCTCCACAAGGCGCGCGCGGACCGCAAGATCACCGATATTGCCATCGTCAGAGTCGAACAGCTCCACCCATTCCCCTGGGAGCTGCTGCGTGAGTACATCAACAGCTTCCCCAACCTGGAGGAGTTCGTGTGGTGTCAAGAGGAGCCTCTCAATGCTGGTGGCTGGACTTACGTGGCGCCTCGTTTCGAAACTCTCTTGGCCAACACTAATTACAAGGGCAAAGACTTGCGTTACGCTGGCCGTCTCCCAAGTGCCTCTGTTGCCGCAGGTAGCAAGTCTATGCACAAGTCGGAAGAGGAAACGTTCATTCGCGAGGCTCTTGAGTGAGTGCCTTCAAATGAGAAATACAAGCATTCGTCCGTAGTGAGATATCCAATTACTTTTGGTTTAGCCAAACTGCTGTAGTAGCTGAGCTACAGCCACCACAGCGCTGATCTAATGAGATCGCTGGCTTTATAGGCGCTGACTAAAAACCCATTTTTTTCACAATGCGTCCGATTGTCCTTAAGGGCCATGAGCGTCCTTTGACGCAACTCAAGTACAATCGCGAGGGCGACCTCCTGTTCACAACAGCCAGAGATAAGACGGTGTCTGTGTGGTACAGCGAGAACGGCGAGCGGCTAGGAACCCTGGGTCCGCACAACGGTGCCGTGTTCACCATTGACGTGAACCCCACAACTTCGGCAGCTATCACCGGAGCAGGCGACCTCTGTCTCAGATTCTGGAACGTACAGACCGGTAGCATGACGCACGAGATCACCCTCAAGTCCACGCCCCGTTTCGTGGAGCTTTCGCCCGACTGCACCAAGCTGCTGGTTGTTGCTGAAGAGCAGATGGGACAGACCGGTGCCCTCATCATTTATGACGTTGACCTCAGCGACGCCGAGAGCCCCAAGGTTGAAGAGACTGCGCGCTACGAACACAGCAGCGCTCCGTTCGTAAAGGCTTCTTGGACCTTTGACGGTAACCACATCGTTGCCATCCACAAGGACGGGTCCATCTCCAAAATCAACGCCAAGACTGGGGAGACGGAAATCCACAAAATGATCCACGACAAGCAGGCCACAGATCTCCAAATGTCACCAGACCGCACCTACTGTGTCACCTCGTCAAGAGACAAGACCGCGCACCTGCTGCACGTGGACACTCTAGAGGTTCGCAAGACGTACCTCGGGGACGTGCCTCTCAACTCTGCGGCCATCACCCCTGTGAAGGAGTACATTATTGCCGGCGGTGGTATCGACGCACGTGACGTCACCACCTCATCCAACGGTCGTTTCGAGTCGCACTTTTTCCACAAACTTTTCGAGGATGATCTCGGCAGATTAGGTGGCCACTTTGGTCCTATTAACACCATCACTGTCCACCCATTTGGCACGTCCTATGCCAGCGGCTCTGAGGATGGCTATGTGCGCATTCACCACTTTGACCAGTCCTATTTTGATTTTGACTACGGCAAGCCTCAGCCTGCCACTGCATCTAGTGCTTGAAAAAAAGAAATATTAGAGCTACCGTAGCTGTAATCTATTTGTTGTTGAGAATCAGTCGTTCATAGATGCTATTAAT
>JAJMGW010000047.1:0-52315 GCA_030582755.1 Wickerhamiella galacta | reverse complement strand
AGTTCTCGAAACAATTGGGGCTGGTTGGGGGATTGCATCGACTATTTGCGACTTGTCTCTAGTGGACCTCGATCGATCAATGACGTCAGAATCTGCGGGTCGATTCAAGTGGCCCGCAGGAGCGACAATCACATATACAAGTCAGGATCCTCTAAACTAGTAGTTTTTTCATCCCGCTGGTGGTGTGAAAAGAAGGCCAGTCCGCTGTTAGTGTGTACGGGGTCAAGCCTTCAAGATAGTAATCGGCTGTCTCAGACATAGGACTGCTGTGCGGGCATATTGTAATAATAAGCATTTCATGTTCTTGAATACAAAAATCTCGTTTGTGGCCTCCGCTAGCCAACCGGTTGTGCATCGTTAGCCCGTTTTCGTGAAGCATGCCATTCTAACAGCGCCGACACTTTCTTAATGTGGGTGTCTGATCTCCGGCAAACAAATAAGTTTTCGCAATGAAGCTATATGCACCCAGACTCTTATTTGCTGGACCAACACGCTGAATGGGGTTTTGACGATCTGTACTTGAGTTCCGTTGCTTCCGGCTGTTCACCGACTAACAGAGTAAACGCTATATGCAGGACTTTATTCACACCGCAACTTTGTGACACCAGCGTAAAAGATATCCAAGCCAACCACATACTGATGTGTAGACGTCCAGTTGCTGTGGTCGTCAAGTTACTGTGGTCACATGCGACATGTCACATAGCACTCCCTTCCCTACCTTCTTTGCCACCCAACGCTGAGAGCGATAGCACCATGAAAAGTCTTGTCTCCAAGAATATTATTGGAAGTGGGAAAAAGCCTCTTGGCACCCCCAACGCGTTCACTAGATGGGAGTCAGAGTTCCCGCATCCTCCGCCGGACGCGACGGCATGCGGGGAATCGGCGTCCTCGTACGCGCCGCTCACTCCAGCTGTATCACCAATGATTGATGTATTTTGGGTTACCAACAACAGCTACATGCTGCAGGAAGTTGCCCAGGGATGGTCTGTACTGTACCCGGTAGTGACCAGCAATGCACAATGGCCAATTTTCGCAACGCCAAAGACGCACGATAGGTCCAGGAACACGCCGGATACGCGTAGTTTTGTAGGATCATCGATCCCAGAAGCGACGCAGAAACACAACCGGGTTCTTTGCAATGAACTTGTGACGATGCGCACTTCAGATGATATGCATATCTCTAGTGAGGCACCTGAGAGTGAAGGATATACAGAGAATAAAACTGGATATTCTTCAGATACCAACGTCGTTGAGTTGTTGCGGATCCGAAGTAGCCAAATCGACAAAACAGCAGACCCCTGTGAGAGTTACAATCCTATACAACTACCGTCCAGTCCTCTCCTGTCGCAAGTCACTGCGCCTGAAGTCCCAGCAGACCACAGCGAGCTTGGACTGGGACTCAAAACAGGCAACAGTGATATTATTACTCCCCGCGCTTATAGGACGTGGGAATCTGAGGATTTTCCCACGGGGCTGGCACGACCGAAGACGGTTGGTTCTCACGCTTCGTTGGACGAAGGTTTTTCGACTGCTAGTACATCCAGAATCGTGATGCGTGGAGATCACTTGCCTGCTCGCGGAAGGTTCTGCAGTTCGGCTCCCCAGACTCAACCACTGTTCGACGTAAATTCGTCCAACGCTGTCATTCATACTCCTACCAGTCCCTCTTGTTCTAGTAGGTCATCACGTTGTCCTAGTGGCCCCTCTGCTTGCTCTGGAATCACCCCTACTTGCCACGCTTCCTATCCTAGCGCAGAGAACTTGGAACCCACTAATACTATCACTAATGCACCGGTACCAAGGGGCACAACTATCAAGCCGTCGAAAGACGCCAGTATATCGGCCAAAATAAGTCGCTCTGTACAGCTCCGGGGGTCGAACCTGTCTTATCTTACAGCAAAACGAATTAGAGGAGCCCGACTCTGTGGGCGAGATTGTTCTGCTAAGTTCCACGATTTGTTTAAGTTTGCAGTACATCTTGATGCGGAACATGGAGAACGATACCGACCATATAAATGTGTCGAGCCACAGTGTCCGTGGTCCGTACTTGGGTTCCACGACAAAATTCAGATGGCTCGCCATTTACGCAATACACATGCCCATGCTAATACGAAATACATTTGTGAGTTGGGTCGTTGCAAGAAGAAGTTCTCACGCCTTGATTCATATCGGAGGCATTTTGAAAATACGCATAAGAATACAGCGTAGCGCATTAACAAATTGATACCTTTCCCTGAAAAATGTATATTGCTCTAAATCAACTCAGATCTTGCCCCAGCAACTCCAGATTCATTTCAGAGACCTTATAGCGTTCCTGCTGCTCATGGTAAGGCATCAATATCTCTACAAGAATACACTGTTCTGGCTACATGAACTCTGTAACACTCCTCCGTGCTGCATGATATTGCAAACCCTTTATATAAAGATGGATAAAGCCCTCGTATGCATCATCGACATCGCTTTCAGCAACAACATGGCTCGAGCTTTAGGAGAAGCGGTACCGCCAACTTGCAGACGATAAGGGGCCAATTCAGCGCTTGAATACTACAAAGCAAGCATAATAATAGATAAGAACTTGTGAAATCCACGTTTAGTTACACCTCCTAATAGCCAACACCTGGTACGTGCCAGGAACCTCTCCAAGATAATGGGAATGTTATTCCAAAATTTTTAATCACGGGTGCAGGATGTGCATGTGCCTGCGGTAAGAGTCTTTACGAGCGAACATTTTCCTACACGACTCCACGCTGCAGATGTACCTACGTTCAGAATGGACCGTGCGTGAATGGCGCTGGCAATGCGACTCCTCGTGGAACCCGATAACCGACCACGGACACAGCAGAACTTTGCATTTATAGGGCCGATACAGCTTTTCGTGCTCGGTATCGAGATGCTCTGCGAGCTTCCATATGCTTGTAAATCTGGCGGGGCACATGTGCCCACACATTCGATAGCCTTTGAGCTTTCTCTTCGCAAGTCGAGACAAGCCCTGGGTCTGGAGCTGGACGGTGCGACTATTGTTGGTTTGTGGCTGTAGCTCCTTGTCAGTGGGTTCCACGGGGTTCAAGATGTCATGTTCTATAAACGCACGTGGCTCTCGTTGCCTGGGTCGTGCTTGACCGGGCTCCCGTGAAGTAATCGTAGTGCCGCATGCGGGACATGCCGGGCCTTGTGCGGCTCGTTGTGATGCGGAGGAGTTTACAGCGAGCTTGGCCATTGTGGAGTTTGCGCCGGAGGCGCCAGATTTAGATGGTGTTATGCCAATTTCAGTAATCCATAGACTTTGTGAGCCTCCTGATCCTGCCAGATCGGCAACGGTGCTGCCGCGATTTCCATGGCCCTCATAGACAAGGCCGGCTGCGGAACTTGCCACAGAAAGCAGTTGGGCACCAAGTGACTCTCGTGGCCGGGATCGTGCTTGACCGGACACCCGTGAAGGAACCGTAGAGCCGCTTGTGGGACTTGTCGGAGTTTGTGCCGCTCGTTGTGATTCGGGCGAGTTGGCAGTGAGCATGGCCATTATGGAGTTGGAGCCGGAGGCGCCAGATTTAGATGGTGTGAAGCCAATTTCAGTAATCCATAGACTTTGTGAGCCTCCTGATCCTGCCAGATCGGCAACGGTGCTGCCGCGATTTCCATGGCCCTCATAAACGAGACCGGTTGCGGGACCTGCCACAGAGAACAGTTGGGCGCCCTGTGAAAGGGGCGCATCGAATTGAGGCCGCTTTCCTTTCGCATGGCGATCAGAATTCATGCGGCGATTATTGAGGTGGGTGGTGGCAGCAGCAGTGACAAGAGAAACCACCTAGAGGTATATCAGATATAACCAGTTCGTATGCAAACCGCCTCTATGCGCAGAGCTACCACAGCGCTTGTACAGAATTTCTATTTTCTACGTAGCCAGTGGGGCGGTGGTAGCCACTTGAAGGGGTCAAATGACCCCAAGCGAGCACTTGTCATCAGTGGACATGTCCCGGTTGCCGGCCAGGAAAGGGTCCCCGTTCCCGAACTTGATGCCCTGGGGACGGGGACGTTGTCTGGTTGCGGGGTTTTGGCAGTCTTGTAGGCTCAAAAGCCAGCCTCCTCCGCAGACGTACTACGATAGCTTGTATTCCTCTCTAGACGTAAGACCAGCCGAAAGTATATCACCGCGGCTTGCACGCTTGATGAGCGCTCTCAATGAGCCACAAAATGATGGAGTCACGCGTAAAATCGAGAGTCTGATTGGTGGGAAGCAAGGTGTATCAGTGGATCAAGTTTTGAAAAATCTTTGCCCTTCCCACAGCACGCACTCTGAGGTGCTCTTTCGGCAAATCCTGAGCGTTGCGGATCCGAATGAGGTCCGGAACGCCTATGATTTTCTGAAACAGGTGGTGGGCGAGCTCCAGACTGAAACTCTTCAGACACTACTCACTAGGGCCATTCTGAAAGGCGGCCAGGCCGGCGACGCATTTGCCGCCCTGATCCTGACGATACCGAGGTACATTATGTTGGAAATTCCAGACAGGTTACTTCCAAACGTGGCGTTCCTCGGGTGTTCAAGTGAAAACGTGGTGCCCATTGTAGTTGCCATGGCCCGCCAAGGCGCATGGCCCAGCACCGCACGTGCCATTGCAGCACTTGAAGAATTTCTTCACAGGAGTGCGGACGGTCCAAAAGCTTTTATGGAAGCAGTTTCAGCATTTAATCTTGGCGCCAAACAGATTGATACTGCCGCGCCTCTAGCAGTTTTGATGGCAAAACTGACAGCCCGGATTCCCAATGCATCAGAGGCTGCTCGCCTACTACAGCTCTTTATTAGCTCGTGCGAGCAGAAGAAGCCTACGCCGGGCCGGAGACGGCCCCTTAGCGCCACGTTTTGGACTACCGTGCTGCAGTTCAACCAGGGACAATCGCGGGAGCCGGTATCCCAGCTGGTCAAGTCGAACCCCGGCAGCGCCGTCGATCGTGATACTGCGCTAGCCTTGCGGCAAGACAGTGTTGAGGGCTTGTTTCGTGCAGTCACGAGATACTCTGTGGGAGATCCCACGACCATTAACCCGCGCCGCGTTGTTAGTCTTTACAGCCAGCTTCTGCGCTGTTGTATACGAGACTCACCAAAAAATCTCTACAAAGAGCTTGCGAACGCTGAGCGACATTGTGATGAGCTTTTTGGAGCCACGGGAAGCAAGGGCCGCCAGCGGCGATTTCTTTCTGGTATCTTGCAGGGTCTTTTCCACACGCGCAAGTACAACGAAATGGCTGCGTTCTTACCTCTGGTACGCAAAACTAGCACCCCATTTCTGTGGAATATTACACTGATGGCGCTTGCCAAAAGCGAACAAGTATCTAAAGCTTGGGAAATCGCTAGGGAAATGAACGTGAAGGACTTGGAAGTGCGTCAGGACGTCGCGTCACAGATTATTTTGGCAGATATACGACGGTCTCCACCGGTGTCTGAACTTTTGCAGCACATATGGGAGCTCCACTCTTGGGGGACATACTTCACCCCAGACAATTACCTCAACCTCATCAAGCTTATGTGCAGTGGTTCATGCACCTACAAACACGAGGATTTATTTTCGTTCTATCTGAAACTGGGAATCCAGCTCAAAAAGATGCAGCTATCTGCTTTTGGCCGGAGTGGCCCAGGCCAGAAAGCAGATGCACCTTTACCTGCTCCTGTGTTTAATAGACCATTAATTCGACAAATTATCTGGAGCTCGTTTGTCAAGAAGCCCAAAGAGCCATGGGCTGTTCTTGAACTATTTATTGACCTATCAAAGAAAGGTGTACCGCTATGTGTTGATGATATCTCGAGCGAAGCCCAAGCTGTGCTTCGCAATTTGAACTCTAACAGCCCTACTCGCGAAGCACGCCGTATTTTGGCCCAAGGCCAGCACGAGCCCCAAAAGCTGTTGAACAGATTTAATGCGGCTTGGATGGACAGCAAGGTTCTTCTTCAAAGGACTGGGTAAAGTCAAACTCTAGCTAGTCTATACACATAGCCTTACCATTTATTTATTACACTATATATCGGGGAGCTCTCTGTCCATGGAGACACGGTAGCTGATCTCACGGCGCAAAAGTGGTACCCTAGGCTGTGTGACGCGCCAAACATCTACCTGGGACATAAGCCCTTTCAGTTCGCCCTTTTCCACAAAGAATATGGTATGCAGCCCGAGATTCCGAACATAAGTCACTATCGTGGTCAAGGATGCCTGCACACTTAACATAGGAAGTTGTGTGTCCATCACGCTTTTCAAATCGAAGCTCTCTTCCGGGTCACTGGGGAGTCTTTGCACCAACACTGACCGCTGGATGAATCCCACTAGCTGGTAGCGCTCATTGATCACCGGGAACCCGTACACATTTATATCGGTGAGGAGACGCAGCTCCGATACCAAGTCCGAGAAGCGCGCGACCGCCAGCTCTTGGACTGGTTTCATGATATCTGCAGCCTGAAGATTAGGGAGAGGTTCGCCAATCTTGGAAGGAATCACTGGGAGCTTCTCAGCAGCAACCCAGTCTTCGTAAATTCCCTTTGGTCTTAGAGCATCAGCGACCCATTTTGAAGTGATGATTCCCGTCATGATAGGAATGATGTAGCTTAGGGCGCCCGTCATTTCGAATATAATTACACCAGAGGCCACAGTGAGCCTCGTTACACCCGTCAGGGCTGCTCCAGCGCCTACCAAGGCATACACGCCAGGAGTAACGCACTGCCTCATTGAAGGACACAGCGACGTATTCAAGAATGTTCGATGAGACTCAAGGAAGGTGCCTATTATGGAGCCAAACAAGCGGCCTGTCGTTGCACCTAGCAAGAGAGCAGGCAGGAGGATGCCCGCAGGTATCGCGAGTCCATAGGTGGTGGGCGCAAACACTAGAACCGAAAGGAACGTGTAGAACAACAAGCCCACCGAGGCTGTCTCGTTGTTGCAAACAAGCGATGTACTCTGGGGGCCACACTCTTGAAAGAGCTGAGACAACAGCTTGAAGTGGGGCATCTGGCTCAGCGTCACAGGGTATGCAAATATTGCGGTGACTGCCGCCGCAACCATCACCAGGTACAGAGGTGGCACTGATAGCCTGTTTTGAACAAACTCCATAAATTGGCTATTTGCCCACAGTGTGAGGGCACTCAGGGCACCACAGAGACATCCCAGAATTGCAAACAGCGGGAGCTCCACGCTGTGCCAAATGCGGTCGTAGGATACATGGTAGAGCAGCAGTTGGCGGCTCCGGAATGGGTTCACAATATCGAACAGTACGGATGCCGTCATTGCGCAGACAAACCCCTGCCAGAGCACAGACTTTTTTTGGGGCCTGAACACCTCCAAGATAAACAGCACTCCCCCAACTGGCGCGTTGAAAGCCAGTGAAACGCCAGCAGTGGCAGCAGCGAGCAGAAGGTCACGGGTCAGCGCCTCTGAAACGTAACCCCCCAGGAGCAGGGAAGCTACCGCTGCGGCAGTGCAGCATGCAATGTGTACAAACGGTCCCTCGAAGCCAATCCACAGTCCGCTGGCCACAGCGAGGCAGAGGCCCACGGTCTTTACGGCCAGCTGGTTGAGGCCTAGTAGTCCTGGCATGGTGAAGCCCGTGAAAAATGCCTTGAGCTCAGGAACACCGCTTGCGGCGGTACGCGAGGCCAGCTCGCCGACCAGGAGCGCCGAGGCTGCAGCGTAAGTCACAGACAGCACAATGTATGGGAATGGCTGTCCGACCCAGGGCTTCCATGCCGGACAGTCGTGGTTCGGACAGCAATTCGTTTTGGAGGCATACCAGGCGCCGTCGCAGTGGCCCTGTCGGAAGGTATCTAGCCAGGTGGATGCAATAAACACCCCGCAGCACAGCAGAGCCGTAGCTGCGGTGGCGACGATCAGGACGCTCCATTGACGGAACCTGCTCCAGATACGGCTAGCAAGTCCCATACTGTGGAGCTGGGTGCGCTCGCGTTGACGCTCCTTTGGCCAGTCAATAGTGCGCCCGATGGTGGTCGACATGGGTGCCCGCGAGTCGTAGAGCTGGTTGCTGCTACGACGTAACCGCTGGTATTCCTGGCTCGCGAACATGTACCTCCAATGACTACGAAGCTATTATGGGCCCCCACAGGTTCATCAGCGGCCGTCTGGTATGATCAGGTCGGTCGTCGTGTCACGTGCGCCGTTCAGGCAATTGATCGATGCCAGCGACCGTTGACTGAGGCAAACGTACTTGCTGAGCGTGTTAAATAGAGGCCACGGCTCAACCGGTTACGGTTCACTACGAGAAGCTCGGGAGAGACGGCCAATGATCAAGCCTGGTCCCAATTTTGGCCTATCTTTGAGCCTATCTTAGGCCAATTTTTCAGGCCCATTTTCAGGCCACTTTCAGGCCCATTTTCAGGCCACTTTCAAGCCCAGTTTCAGGCCCAACTTTAGGGCCCAGTTTCAGGCTAGTTGCAGCCTAATTCAAGACAAAACCGCTCTGACTAGCAATGAGATAGACAGCCAGAAACTATGGCAACTGCCAGCTGTAAGCACCAGATTTTGTTTGGCTGCTAGTCGAGACTACCCCACTATCAAAGTTCGACCCACAGATGACTCGAGAACGCTACTTTAGATCCAGCTCAGGTGCTGTCGCAGCTGCTCTCAATCGCACTGCAGGCGCTGGTCACGTGTCTCACGCGTGGCCCATCGCAGTCTATATTTCGCGGTTGGCTCTGGCACAGGCTAGGGTTGGCATCAAGACAATCAAGCGTCGGCCAAAATTGCCTCCCGGCTCGCCCCGCCATGTAGCCCTCCATAATAACTCATATCTCGTCGAGTAGATGTAGCGCAGTCCTCCCCTCCCCGAGAAAACTGTCTCACGACCCTCGCAGCCAAAGCTGCACCGTGAGGGGTGCATTACGGCAGGGCACCCAGATGGCTGCTCTGGCTGACACGCAATCAGCATCCAGCATCCAAGCGCATTAGGCAGCGGCAGCGTAAGTTTTCACCGGCATGAGTGAGGCGCCACGCTCGCACGCGCTCGCTATCTCGGCGCTCGTTGGCGATACGCTGCCACCGACAGATCCAGGAACTTCCACAGGGCCTGAGGCCAATAGTGTGCGAGGACCGGCTACGACCGGGGAGTACGCCACCGCACACCAGGCGTACCTGGCCCGTCAGGATGCGCACCTTCGGGCCGCGGCAGAGTGGGACACTGAGCGTACTGGGCCTCGGCTCGCCGCGCGACTGGCCGAAGACCGCACCCGTTACGACGCCCGGCTCGCTACCTTTGAGGCGCTCGCGTACGCGGCACTTCGGTCTCGGGCTGCCAGCCGCGTCTTGCGCCAGCAATCGGAGGCCGACGCTGAGGGTCGCGAGGAGACTGTCCCGAAAAACCGCCGCAAGCGCAAGGCCGAGGCGGGCCTAATCAGCGGCACAACCAAGTTCCGAGTCGTTATTGGCGAGCCGGGAGCCGCGCGGCCCAAGGCGCGACCCAAGACGCGCGCTCGTGACGATGACGCGGCACCAACGGTCCGCGGCGGCACTCGCGAGGCCAAGGGCGCCAAGAAGGCTCAGGGCACCCCGAAGCAGTACCAGACGACTTATGAGGGCATCTGGCGCGAGATTGCCCGCAAGGAGGTGCCCAAAGCATTCAAGCTGTACCAGGGTGCCAACGCTGTCAAGCAGGCCAATGCCAAAAAGACAGCGGTGCTCGCGTCTAAGGAAGCCCGGCGCTGGGATTTCCGAACCAACAAGCTGATCAAGGATATGCAGACCCGTGCTCGCCGCGCGATGCGCGAGATGATGACCTTCTGGAAACGCAATGAGAAGGAGGAGCGCGACATGCGCCGCAGGGCCGAGAAAGAGGCCCTCGAGTCTGCCCGCCGCCAGGAGGAGGAGCGGGAGTCGCGCCGCCAGGCACGTAAACTCAATTTCCTCATTACACAGACTGAGCTGTACTCTCACTTTGTTGGAAGTAAAATCAAGACCGATGAACTTGAGGACAGTGCGGACACTGCCGATTCGTCCGGGACTGGTTCCGGCAGGGCCTCTGGCGCAGTTTCCTCGGCTGCATCTGTTCTAGAGAATGCAGTCGATGATTATGGTGGTGATCATCGACTCACCGCCGTTGGCGAGCTCGATTTTGACGCGGCGGAGGACGACGACCTGGCCCGCGCGGCCCAGGCCAATGCCCACAAGGCGGTGCTTTCTGCACGCGCGCGTGCACACGAGTTTGACGAACAGGCCGTGCGCAACATCGAGATCGATGACGAGGAAATGAATTTCCAGAACCCCACGTCACTGGGCGACATTTCCATACCACAGCCCAAGATGCTCACCGCCAAGCTCAAGGAATACCAGCTCAAGGGCCTCAACTGGCTGGCAAACTTGTACGAGCAGGGCATCAACGGTATTCTCGCCGACGAGATGGGTCTTGGAAAAACAGTGCAGAGCATCTCGGTCATGGCCTATCTTGCGGAAACCCACGATATTTGGGGACCGTACCTCGTCATCGCACCCGCATCTACCCTGCACAACTGGCAGCAGGAGATTACCAAGTTTGTGCCCGAGTTCAAGGTACTTCCTTACTGGGGCAATAACAAGGATAGAAAAGTGCTCCGCAAGTTTTGGGACCGCAAGCAACTGCGCTACACCCGCGACTCGCCGTTCCATGTCCTGGTGACGTCGTATCAACTTGTTGTCGCTGATGCCCAGTATTTCAACCGCATCAAGTGGCAGTACATGATTCTCGACGAGGCCCAGGCTATCAAGTCGTCGTCGAGCTCCCGCTGGAAGTCGCTGTTGAGTATGCAGTGTCGCAACAGGCTCTTGCTGACCGGCACTCCGATCCAGAACTCCATGCAGGAGCTGTGGGCTCTTTTGCATTTCATCATGCCCACGCTGTTCGACTCGCATGAGGAGTTCAGCGACTGGTTCTCAAAAGATATCGAGAGCCACGCTACCAAGAATAGCAAGCTGAACGAGCAGCAGCTAAAGCGCCTCCATATGATTCTGAAGCCATTCATGCTGCGCCGCATCAAGAAGAACGTCCAGCAGGAGCTAGGGGACAAAATCGAAGTCGATGTGTACTGCAATCTCACCAGGCGGCAAAGAAAGCTCTACCAAATCCTTCGGTCTCAGATATCGCTGCGCGATCTGCTGGAAAAGACGGCCAACGATGATACGCAAAGTCTCATGAACCTCGTCATGCAGTTCCGCAAAGTGTGCAACCACCCTGACCTATTTGAACGCGAGGACGTCAAGTCCCCGTTGGCATTTGGGACGTTCGGGCAAACTGTGGACTACTCCCGTGAGGGAAACATGTTGAGTTTGACGTCGTCTTTGCGCAATGAGATTACTTTTGACTTCCCCAAACGTGGATATCGGGAGGGCCTTGTCTTGGATGTGCCAAGTGAAGGGTCAGATGTGTTCCTCCGACGCAAGCTCGCACATCAACTCTCGGTGTGGGATCCTCAGAATTCCACTATTCAGGCTGCTGCAAATTTGGAGGGCACTGGTGCCGGAGAAATCTGCAGTCTTGCTAGGAAGGGCTTGTTGGAGCGAGCTCTAGAATCTTATGATGCCGAGAAATTGTTCATGTTTGCGGAAAAGAAGCCCGAGCATCTGAGCATAATCGAAAATTTCTCCATTGGCAATCACGGACTAGCGAAAAAGGCCTTTTTTGAAAGGGTTACTGCAGCGCCGATATCGCTTGTGGGACCAGATAGGTCATTGACGGTGGATCAAGAAAGTGTTCTCTTCACTCCCGCACTCAAGAGCTTTGTCCCGTTGAGTCTGGATCAGGAGTGGAGTATCATTTCGAAAGGTGGCATCAAAGCACTCCCGCCTTCTAATCTTTATCCAGAGGTGAGTCCCGCTGGCCACAGCAATATAGAAATCCCATCCATGTCGCGGTTCTTGACTGACAGTGGCAAACTCAGCAAATTGGACAGCCTGCTTGCCGAACTCAAGCGAGAGGATCACCGCGTGCTCATTTACTTCCAAATGACAAAGATGATGGACTTGGTCGAGGAATACCTAACATACCGCCAGTATCGGTATATCCGTTTGGATGGGTCATCAAAGCTCAGCGACCGTCGTGACCTGGTTAACGACTGGCAGACCAAGCCGGAAATCTTTGTGTTCTTGTTGTCGACCCGTGCTGGCGGTCTTGGAATTAACCTGACTGCCGCAGATACTGTTATCTTTTATGACTCGGATTGGAATCCCACTATAGACTCGCAAGCTATGGACCGTGCCCACCGTCTTGGGCAGCAACGCCAGGTAACAGTGTATAGGTTGCTTGTGCGTGGCACCATCGAGGAACGTATGAGAGACCGGGCTAAGCAAAAGGAGCATGTCCAGCAAGTAGTCATGGAAGGTCGGGGCCAGCAGGCAGACTTTCAGAGTAGCGGTCGGGAGGTTGCGTACTGGCTCCTCGACGACGAGAGCGCAGTTTCGGAAGCGATCCACCGGCAGGAGCAAGCGCACAGTGTACGCAAAGCAAAGAAACGGGGGCGCAAACCGGCCAAGGGCGGCGACGAAACCCCCAAGATTGAGGATCTGTACCATGAACAGGAGGGCAACTTCGACTCCAAATAGACTAGACCCGAGATTCAGCATCGTATTAAAGTATTTATGTTCCCACAAAGGAATGCTAATTATTTAAATAAACTCGGTCAATAAGTTACTGAGCCGCCTCTACCAGGTCAATGAGTGGCGCCGGCGACATGCGCAAGCAACGTAGGTCTACATCGCGCTTCTGATCCCGTAGTTCGAGCAGATCATCGAGCGTGAACGACAGCACGAGTAGCGGAATCGTGGCCCGATCGCTGTGGATTAGCGACATGGTGTAACTGCCCGGAGAGAGTGTGGTAAAACGAAGGGTAAGCAGCGACGACACCCAGTTGCCGTAGGGCCATCGTTTTAGAACCCCTTTATCAAAGAGCTGAGATGGTGAGAATACCTGTGTAACGGTTGCTTGTTTTTGGTTGTTCTTCTGCAGAGGCTTCTGCTGGGTCTTGCGGCTTTTCTGTTGCAGACGAACGTTGGATAGGTAGGAGCGGTAGGTTTCGAGTTGAGACTCCAGATATTCATTGTGCTCGTGAACAGAGTTGTACACGTTGCGGAGAGATTTAGTCTCCCGCTCGACAGCTGTGATCAGCGAGCCGAGACGCTCCACCTCAAGCTCGACTTCGTCTTCAAGCAACTGGCGTTCGGCGTCTGCCGAGTCCGACGAGTAACCAGTGAGCATAATCTTGGCTTTGAGACCTCTATCTGCGATGACCCTGTCGGGGGATTGAACTGCATAGTCGACCACAACGCTCAAAGGGAGGCTCACAGGGAGCTTGGGGAACGCGCGGCGGATGTTAACGAGGAGAGACTTGGCCTCGAGAAATTTGACGTTCGCACGCACTTCGTCCGAATCCAACCCCACAGAACCACTAATTGCCTCCCATCGTGACGCCAGAGGCAGCTCTAGTTGGACCTTTCCACCGCGTGGAGGCACCGGGGGCACCTCGCCCAGTTCGAGCAAAAAGTCTGCCAGACGCTCGTTGGAAGTCGGATACTTTGAAAGCAGACGGTGGGTATTGACAAGCTCCAGGTGGCTGATCTTGAGCTTGCGCTCGGGTGTGGTGAGTGCCAAATACTGGTCAAGCTCGAGGGAGTCGTAAAAGTCTGGGACGTCGCACAGGTCGTGCAGGAATTGGGTGACCCAGACCCCGAGATCGTTTACAAAATCGTTGATCTGGACTGTGAATACCTCCTTGGACCCAGACGCGTGGTTTGCGATCAGCTGGATGATCTTAGCCACGATGGTGAGGTTGCGACGGGCGCGTGGGTTCGGGACCTCGTCCACAAGCATGTACGCATGGGGAGTGACAATTGCCGGGTTAATGAACCGCAAGAAGAAGTAGCCTCCGATGAGTGAGGCCGTCTGATGCGCGGGGACGTTGGGGAATTTGCGTGTAGCCAGAAGGCGTACTTGCTTGGCCATCCACCGTATGCCGTAGGGGACGCGGTCGATCTCACTAATGACCAGATCCAGCAGGGACTTGACATAGTACTGAAGATAGGCATAGCGGCCCTCAATATTGGCCTGAATCTGGGGGTATCGCGGGTGAGATGCGGCATTCTGAACTGTAAACGGCGTAAAGTAGCCCTCATCTTGGGGGTTGGCGTTCTTGAGCTCGGTGAACACGCGTAACGGACTGATGTCAAAGTCCTGATCGCAACGAATGATGTCGCTGACCCCCGCGGCCACCACGTCCTGAAGATAGGCCTGGCCGGGCCCACGGCGGGTATAGGTCATCATCATCCGGCTGACGGGGGTATTTGCGCGCAGAAGAGACGAAAAGTCAGTGGTGCTTTCGAACTGGGACGCCAGCACTTGTTGGAACATGACGAGCAGTAGGTGTTCCTCGCGGGCATCGAATTGGTTGCCGTAGATGCTAAACATGACGGTCTGAAGAAGCTCGTCGATCTCGTGCATGCTAACCTGGGTGCACAGCCAGGCAATGTGCGCCGGCTCGCTCTGCAGCAGGAACAGTAGTGCCCCGTAACGCTCAGCGGCCTCGTCAGAGAGCACCTCGTCGTCAGCAACCAGGGTAGGCGAGCTGAGACGCCGCGCCACCTCGTGGGCCTCGTCAGCGTTAATTTTGTTCTGGATCAGGAGCGCAATCCGCGTGTCGAGGTAGCGCACGTCCTGCTCGAGAATGTAGTTGCGTTTACTGAGCTCCGAGATCGCTGCCTTGAGGCGCCGTAGCGCGCGCTGCGCGACAGCCAGCGCATCATTGATGTCGTCGTCACGGTCCACGCCCACCAGCGCCTTGTACAGGTCGACGACGCTGTCGCGCTCCGCGCCGTTCATTGATTGGAGCTATCTGCAGCGCAGGACGGACGTTATGACGTTATGTAAGGGCGCTGCATCCTGCGACTACCCGCATGTGGTCACGGCACCACGGCCAATGGCGGGCGGTTTTCAGTGATGGTGACACGACAGACCTTTAGCTTTGGGGCCTGGTTGATTGTGCAGAGGCTACTGGGCAGCGCGTACTAGCTCCCCATGCGCAGCATATGCATTGGAAATGTGTCTCCTGCAGCGCTCTGCAGGCCCGTTAGAGCACCATGTGGCCCAGTTGTTCTGCGCTCCGAGCCGTTCCGCGCACGCCGAAGGTGCAAGGAAAGTCACTGACGCGTTTTTGCGCGGGTGCCGTGTCGAGAGATCGAGATCAGAGAAGCATCCCTGTGCCTAGAGACGGTGGCTACGCAGCTCAATCGTGACGCGCATCGCCTTGCAGATCATGCCACTCATGTAGCAGGGTCACGTAGGCAATCGGGAAAAGTGCACAGACCCTGTAAATAAGCGCTTTTTTGTGCAGCCTGCCCTTGTACTGCTGCCGGCAAGGTTGTAACTGGTGGAGCTAGGTTACAAGGTCGGGCTCTCGGTCTTCGAATTGCTGAGTCAACCTGCCAATGTCAGAAGTTGAAAAATATCGTCGCGCTGGCGTGGTTGTCCAGAGCGCGCTCGCCTATGTGTTGCAGCGACTTAATACCAATATTGGCGATGAGACAGTGGGAGACGTGTGTCGTGCGGCTGACGAGTTCTTGCTCAAGCAGGTAGAGTGCTCCTATAAAAGCGTAGAAGAAAAAGGCATTGCGCTGCCTGTAGATATCAGCAAAGCAGACTTTGTTAGCGGAGTGTCGCCAGAGCAGGTGGACGTTTTCCAAGGCGGCGTTATCAACGACGGCGACGTGGTGTCCGTGGCACTCGGCGTGCACATTGACGGCTATACCGTGCTGGCTGCACACACAGTGGTGGTCCGCGAAGGCACTCCTGCGGAACCATGGGCAGGCCCCGAGGCAGACGCTTGTGTGGGCAGTTACCTGGCCGTGGAGGCCGTGCTGTCGCTCCTGAGCGTTAGCTTGAGCGAGAACCACCAGCTGCACGGGTCTATCGAAGTCACTGGTGCCCGGATACGCCAGATTGTCGACGAAATTGCTGCCGCCTACGACCTCGTTGTTGTTCCAGGGTCGCGCGTCCGTCGGATTCGCCGATTCATTGCCGGCCAGCCTACAGTCCGCGAGCGCGACAGTAAAGCTGTCGAGTGGCTTGCTGAAGGCCAGGTTGCTGGCGAGGACTTTAAGGTGTCGCCCGGTGAGGCCTATATTGTGGACATTCAGATGGCCAGCGCCAGTGGTGAGGAGGGCTACGTCAAGCTGGTTGAGTTCAACGGGTTCGGGGATGCTGTGGAAAAGCCGACAGTGTACAGCCGCGACTATACCGTGGCGTACGCACTAAAAACGCCCAATGCGCGTCAGCTACTCACAAAGGTCGACAAGCAGTCGGTGTACCCGCTGAAGCTGAGCTATTTATCCGAGTCAGAAGGCGACCTCCGCTCTCTGCGGCTCGGGCTGCGCGAGGTGGTGCAGCGGCATCTGCTGGTACCGCATCCCACATATCAGGCGCGGTTTGTGAGCGAGACGCGTAAACAGGGCCGGGCGGCCACGGTAGCGCGCGAGATGGCCACTGTGCTGCTGATCCCGGGAAAAGACTCTGCATCTGGCTTTCCAGAGCTTGTGCGTCTGAGCGGCGGCAAGCAGTTCCCGCCATCGTGGCTGCACAGTAAATACGGGCTGCCTGACGACACAGTGGCCGGAAAACTGCTTGCTGCGCGTGCTGAGCGCCAGGAGAAGCTGACGGGCGTGCGGTGGATCGACGTGGTGGGCAAGCTCAGGCCGGACAACCAGGAGCAGATGGATATCGAGTAACCTCCAGACAATAATATTGCATGCTGTGTAGCAGCCAGCGGCAGTAGAGCGAGCTCAGTTCAGTTCACTGCCTGTATTTAGAAATGCCTTAGCTATGTGACATCGACTATCGGCTAGTGGCCCAACGCAGCAGTCTGCTAATGCTGGTGCCAGCATGATGCCTGGTCTGGCTCCCCACCGGTGCTCAGCAGCTGAAACTGCGAGTCCAACAACGGCCAAGATAGGTTAATACAGCGCTGGCCGTGGAAGCCGTGTGCCATTGCCACACTAGCCGTGGGAGCACGTGCCGTTGCCACAAACACAGGGGCGCACGCCACTAGATCAAAGATTGCCACAACTAAAAACTCTTACAAACTTGAGAATTGCAATTGCAGCTACTGCTCTGCATCCACGCAGCGGCCGCATGAGAATTGCCATTGCACTACTGGCATTGCGTCCACACAGCGGCCGCACTCATGCCACTAGGTGCTCGGATGTACGATGCTATCACTTGGAAAAGTTCTTCTCCTGGTCCTTGAGGTCCTTGAGGTCCTTTTCGCGCTTTTCGATCTCAGAACGGAGCTTCTTAAGGGACTCGGCCTCGTGTTGGCGCACGTAGTAGTCCTCGTTGGACTTGCCGCGCTCGGTGAAAGCATCGGACTTTTCGCCACCGGAGAAGTAGTCGGCGTCCTTGGCCTGCGAGTAGCTGCGCGCCATGACACGGGCGGAGCCTGAGGCGCGAATTGACTGACGCAAAGCAAGCATTTGGGCTGATTGGGTAATGCGGTGGACCTTTATACGGTGGCCCACTCGTCACGTGCTGGAGGGCCTTCATTACCTAAGCGCTGACGGCATATCGTCAGGCTTCGATCCCCACACTTTGTTGCGACGGAGTTGTGCGCAGCACAGTCACGCTAGCACAGTATACGACAACACGGTCACGCGATGTCATGAGCGGCGAGGCCAACCCAGCACAGAAATCGAAGAAGCGGGCGCAGGCCGCCAGCCGAGCGACGCGACCGCGGACCAAGGTGCCAAAGACGCAGCAGCCGCTAGATTTTGACCGGCAATGCGGAGTGGCCCTCCCTGCAGGCGGGTTCTGTGGCCGCTCGTTGACATGCAAGACGCACTCCATGGGCGCTAAGCGCGCGGTCAAGGGCCGGTCGCAGCCGTACGATATGCTGCTCGTGGCCCACCAGCAGGTGAAGCACGTGCGGCAAGTGGCCAGGACCGCACAGGCGCACGCCGAGGAGGAGAACGACAACGACAGCGTTCCAGTCTCAGAACAGGAGGAGGTCCAGCTGGTGCTCCGCGGGGTTGTGCAGTCGCAGCCCGTGCCGCTTGACCGCAAGGTGTTGGTGTCAGCGCGCTCGCGCGACCAGTTTCTCCGAATGCGCGAGCTGCTCTACAGCTCGGTGACGCGGGTACCCCCGCTGCCCACCCCGGGAACCCCCGAAGCAGCGGGCCTTGGCCACGCGCTGGCCGCTGCCGGCGCCTTCCTCGGGCGCACAATC
Organism: Wickerhamiella galacta; assembly: GCA_030582755.1. Classification (NCBI taxonomy): domain Eukaryota; kingdom Fungi; phylum Ascomycota; class Dipodascomycetes; order Dipodascales; family Trichomonascaceae; genus Wickerhamiella; species Wickerhamiella galacta. The sequence continues at coordinate 34,095 of JAJMGW010000047.1, read as the reverse complement.
ATGTACGACCCCACAACGGGCGCGCGGTTCGCGAGGCCGTCGCGCATCTACGCACGCAGATTGGCGCAAGCGCAGGCACAGGCGCAGGCACAGGCGCAGGCGCAGGCGCAGGCACTAGCGGTCCAGGCTCAGAAGCAAGGCCGTGGGTCTTGATCCGCATTGGTCCAGCCCATTAGCCAGTCGCTAATAGCAGTGATCTAATGCCCTGTTCGGATTCGCGATCGCTTGCCCTGGTAGCCATGATCTGACAGCAAGTGCCCTGACAGCCAGTCCTCTGGTAGCCAGCTCGCTAGATCCCCACAACAGACCAACAGATCTCATGTTTCACAGCCCTAATCGCTCTAATAGTCTAATATAATTTACCCGTTTCTGGACTTGACCGGCTAAGCCGCCGTGGTTGATCCGTGCAGGTCCAAGGTCTCGTGCCAATTGGCCGGGGATCGACAGCCGACACCGTGCAGAACCTGTCGCTGACGCAAAGCTGCACAGCCCAACCTCACCCCGCCCATCTCACCTCAAACTCAATTCCACCGAGACCTGGGCCGCTGAGCTACGCGTGGGCGCCTGCACAGGCACGCATGCGGGACAGGGTTTAGGGCGGCGGGTCTCTTTGCGGGGGTTTCAGCTTCAGGGGTGACCCGAAACGCCAGCACTGCAGTATCTTGGCGGCGGAGCAGCGGGACCCGGGTGCCCAAGGCGCCCATGCACCAATGGCTGCCGCCGCCTTGCCGGGCGACCGCATGAAACAAGGCTTGGGGACATCATTACCCTGCGCGATGCTTAGATCAGCTGACGCGGACCAGTGAGAGTTTCTGACACATCCCACATTTTATCTTCTTGCCACCCGCAAATCAACAATGACTACGCGTGAGGACTACACGTACCTGGCGAAGCTCGCCGAGCAGGCCGAGCGCTATGAAGAGATGGTGGACAGCATGAAGAAGGTGACCGAGCTGGCCAACGAGCTGACAGTGGAGGAGCGCAATCTACTGTCGGTAGCTTACAAGAACGTCATTGGTGCGCGCCGGGCATCGTGGCGCATTGTTGCGTCCATTGAGCAGAAAGAGGAATCCAAGGGCAACACGTTGCACGTGTCTCTGATCAAGGAGTACCGCAAAAAAATCGAGAAGGAGCTGGCCGACATCTGCCACGACATCCTTCACGTGCTCAAGAAATATCTCATCCCCAGCGCCGAGAGCGGCGAGTCCAACGTTTTCTACTACAAGATGGAGGGCGACTACTACCGCTACCTCGCCGAGTTTGCCGTCGGCAAGGAGCGCGACGAGGCTGCCGAAAAGTCCCTCGAGGCCTACTCCACGGCCGCCAAGGCTGCTAATGCTGAGCTTGCCCCCACGCATCCGATCCGCCTAGGTCTGGCCCTCAACTTCAGTGTTTTCTATTACGAGATTCTTAATTCGCCGGAAAAGGCCTGCAAGCTCGCCAAGGATGCGTTCGACCAGGCCATTGCTAAGATCGATGTGCTGTCCGAGGAGTCCTACAAGGACTCGACGCTCATTATGCAGCTGCTCAAAGACAACCTCACCTTATGGACTGGCGACATGAACGATGTTACCACTGAGGCCCAGGCCCACGAGGCCGATGCGCCCGCCCCCAAACCTGCGGAAGAGGCTGCCGAGCCATCTACGTAGACTGTCGATACATAAACTGTGTCGGTACTGCTAGAAGATTGCCAACTCTATAGATACTCGAGGGTGCGGTTGCCTGGTCTGGCCGATACTCGCCGGCGATAGTAACGGCACATCCGCAGATTCCGCGCTGGCTGGCGCTGCTGCCGGATGCCGTCGCTGCCGGAAGCTGGTACTTCGCTGCTCGCTGTCTCTAGCATAATCCTCCCGCAATCACTAACCCCTTCTGGCTCAGTACCTGCTATCGGCCGTATCTAGCGCCCAGATAAGCTACAGCCCTGCGAGTTACTAAGGTCACCATGGACGCTCTGAAGTATGCGAACCTGGCCGTGGCCGCCGTGATGGCCGTGGGCTCGCTATCGCTACTGGCGTTCTTCTCTATCCCTGCCGTGGCCCAGACCATCGTGGGCGTGGCCCTGGCCGGCGCCATTGGGTACCTCGAGTTTCATAAGCCCCCCCTGCTGGGCCGCTATGCGTCGTTCCTGTTCTCCTTCGTGGGGCGCGCCGCGCTGTGCATCTACTGGGGCCTGCTGCTACTCACAGGCTCCTGGTTTCGTATCGGCCTCGGGCTGGCTCTAATCGTGGCAGGCGGTGCTTATGCCGCCCTCGAGGTGTCCCACACAAGCCTTCCCGAGAGCATGCGCCTTGATCCCGAGGTTCCCATAGACACTATATAGACGAGCACGCGACCCGGCCTGCGGCGACCACCCACCGACGATTACTTGATCTTGCCTTGATCTGGCCATGGCTGTCGTCGCTGCTGTGGACGCTCCACTGCAGGTCCTCGAACACCCAGCCGCAGTGCTCTGCGTAGATCTGAATCAACATGCGCTGGTCTCGGGCAGTGGCAACCAGCTGTTTGTGTGGACGGGGGACGCCGAGCGGGGACGTTTGAACGGCCATTCCAACAAGGTGCTGGCCACCGCGTTGACCCGCGAGCGCACCGCTGTGAGCGGAAGTGCCGACAAAACGGTCGCGCTATGGGACCTGGAAACACTCAAGCGGCTGCGCAAACACGAGGGTCACAAGGGCATAGTCAACGATGTCTGCCTAGTCCGGGCTGGCGGCCAGTACCTTTCGGGCTCTGACGACGGGTCCTTGAGAGTGTGGGATCCTCGTCAGAAGGCACAGGTGGGCGGTTTCACGGGGAAGTGGGCCGTTCTGGCAGTTGCGTGTAGCCCGGGCTTTTACTTTTCTGCAGGCACGTCTGCCGTCGTAGACGCATGGGACCCCCGCAACCCGACTGTCCCGGTCTTTTCGCTCCAGGGGTGTACAGACACCATTACTGGGATCGACTGTAACCGTGAGACACTCGTAGCGTCGAGCATGGACCAAACAGTGCGCAGGTGGGATGTGCGGCCGTTCGTAGCCGCGGCCCGCGCCAGTACGGTTGCCCTTGAGGCAGAGCACGGTCCCGAAATGGCGCTCCAACGGACCCGGATCAATGATGACCAGGCGATTGTAGCTGCCTCGGCAAGCGCCGTGCAGTACCGCTACATGGGCGCCGAGTCGGCGTTCACAGGCCACCTGGGCACTGTTGTCGATGTCCGCCTCAACAGCGGCGTGCTGGTTTCGTCCGGGTTGGACAGAACGGTCCGCGTTGTACGTACAGGTATTTAATGTGACCAGCTGGGTTGGTCTCCTCGGGTACTTTAGACTGCAGTAATGCAAACTTGTTGCACAAGTTGGAGCAAGTCTTACAACCAGTAGCGTAACCCACCAACTAGATTAATTAGGTTACCTGACTCTATCTGCCAAAGAAATAACAACGGTAAAGAGCCCTGTTTACGCACTTGGCCAAGACTGCGAAACAGCGGTAAGCGGAACCGCGAGTCCAGCGCACAGCGGATACCGCGAGTCTAGCGCGCTTCTGGTGTTCACGAGAACATGCAAAGGTATGTTGGAGCAGGGTACAGTGGTCTCACTGCAGCTAGCAGAACTACCAGACCAGCTGGCACGTTTAGCTCGGAGTCTTGTTTCAACCCTTCTTTTTACTCTTGCCCTTGCCGTTATGGAGCTTGGCGCGCTCGGTCTTTTGCGCATAGTCCAGCAAGCTTTCCACCATTCCCTCGAGGACCTCTTTCTCCCCGTGCAGATCACTTTCTTGGGCCTCCAGTGTGTCCAGCAGGTGCTGCGCGTTGGTAGTGGCCTCCTGCAGCTGTGCAATGTGGTCCTGCAGCTCGGCAGCGGACATGCCGTCCAGTGCCTCGCGACTGACCACGGCTATCAGGCGCCACAGAGGCACCGACGCTAGATCCGCTTTCTCCTCGGAGGTTTTCGTTTGAAGACTCATGTGACGCGTCTCCGCCTTGGGCAACGTGTGGTCGAGATTCAGCGGGACCCCAAGACTCACCGCGAGCCGTCGATGCACGGATGAGCGGTGCCAGTCGACGAACCGCGCCTGTGGGCTCTCCATGAGCTGTCCCCATAACAGTTTGCTGGTGGCCGTCAGGTGCTCGTCGCTTGCGGTAGCCCGCCGGCCCGCGGGCGAGCCCAACATCTTGGCCACCTTTTTGCCGACCCCAGGAACAATGTCGGCTGATGTCAGGGGGCACGAACGCGCTGCTGCCGCTGCTGGCGCAGCTGCGGGTGGGACTGATTCAGAGGCCACGGGCCCTTCCTCGAAATCGTCGAAATCGTCGAAATCGTCGAAATCGTTGAAATCGCTTGTCTCATCCGCAGCCGGCAACTCAGCCACAGTGTCGCCCTCCACAGTCTCGATGGCTGCCTCGGTCTCAGCATTCTGTCCCTCGTCGACGACGCTGTGTGCGCTCTTAGCGCTGGCTGCCGGACTTTCCGCCAGGGTGACGCCTGCGCCCTCTGACAAGGATTCCTCGGGGGAACTGTGTTGGATAGCGTCCTGCACTGTTTCTACATCAGTAGCTTCAACTGTCGGGCTCGTCTCGCGAGAAGGCTCAACGTCCAGCACTGCTGGCATGGCTGCTTACTGAGGCGACATTTTGATTTAACCAACTGTTTCAGAGTAAAGCGGCTTCTCTTTCTGTGCCGCATTGGCCAATTGGCAACTCATAGACACAGGAATGCTAGTGTTTCCAACCAAGCCGCTGCGTCAGGCAGGTTGGATTCGAGTGATGGCGACGGCGCTGCTAGGAATGGCATTCGTTCGCTACATGTACTACGCGGTGTGCGGGCTTGAGCCGCTTGCGAGCTACAATGGCGCATACACTGTGTTAGGTGCACACCGGGAAAGCGCAGCCGCGGAAATCACGCGAAGTTTTCGCCAGCTGAGCCGGACCGCACATCCCGATAAAGGCGGCCATGAGGATCCCTTTGTCCTTCTGTCTGAGGCCCATAGCGTCCTCAAGGACCCAACAGCCCGCTTCATCTACGAGAAGTTTGGTCCCTCTGAGGTCGGGGTCTGGCAGAAAGACGAGAAGACCCTCTACGAATTTCTTTCCCGCCAGATCTTGCGTAGTTCCTTAGCGTGGCTAGGTGCACTGCTAGCAGTCCTCTTTGCGGCCATTGTCAGAGTACCAATACCGGTGATGGCATCAATACTGATTCTTGGTACGGGGTGGGCTGTAGAACTACATATGTCTCTTTGGAACGTACCTGGCCCCATAGTGCCGTTTCAGTGGATTAAGCTTGTGCGTGGACTCGGGTTCCTAGTACTGGGGCTGGTGATCGTGTGGCACAAGCCCGAGGACCGACGGAAAAGAGATGTGCTGGCCGAGTTGCTTGTCCAGATAGAACAGGCCCATCGATACTCTGAGCAAGTGCTCAAGCAGTCGACGTGGCCCATAGGCAGTGACACCGCGACGGTGGCGTCTATCCAGCGCGAGTTGGCACGCTCAACCTAGTACATGGTACATGGCGTGGTGCATTGCTCAACTTGAACTGCGCAACCAGATGACGCGGGTATTACGCTAATACCCATGCGAGACGCCATTGTTGCCAAGGTCGAGAATCAAGACCTTGTTCCACTTTGGATATTTAATTCCAGAGGGTGTCGACAATGTCTCGTTAGTGGTGAGCCAAACCAGGGTGCAACCCTTAGCCACCGCTCCGCAATTGGTCCTGTCCGAGTTGCAAAGGAAAGTTGTCGACATCAGGGCTGTTTAAGGTCAAAGCTCGGAGATTTAACAAACTAAGTTTTCATGTGTTCGGTGAGATCGGTATCTGGGGCTGGGCCTCGGATCCTATAAGTTCTACTCAAAAATTCCCGCTCGATCAGATCATCTTAATAGACCTTTACGTTCACATGCTTAGGCTATAGAATGCGTTTAAAGCGGTCCCACACAAAAGACAGAAGTCAGCTTTGCCTCTGCACGCCGTCCACCATTTTTTTGGCTCCGAGCAAATCAAACGTCTTAGTCAAATTTGGCCTAGGCGCATCGATAACGCAGCCGCGTCGGTGGCAGCAAGTGTGGCGGCCCGTTTACATCAGCACGGGGCAGTTTTGGAAGGTGTGCGCAAATCTCACCTGATAGCAGCTCTCATTGGAATTTGGCTGGAATTTCGTTGGAACTTCGCTGGCTACAAAGCGTCGGGTGATTTCTCCGCGAGAACGCAACCAGGGATATGCACCCAGCGCCTACGTTGCCAAATCCCGTTAAGCCGCTCAGCGCAGAATTAGCTAAGCAACGAGAACTGTCGGCATGATAAAAGTTTCTCCCGCAGCGAGCTTATAGAGGGCGCCCTTGGAATGCTCCAAGAATGGTGTGCGCCTACAGAATTCCTCCAGTGTACTGCCAGTGCAGACAGATCGGAATGGAAGCTTTTTCACCGGTGGAAAACAGTTCCTCATCATTGGCAATCTCGCCCTGCATGATCTGTTGAGTGAGGGTAAGGGTGCAGGCCAGCGTGGAGGGAAGTAGATTGCGCCGGTCCCCGGCGGGACCCCGTCACAAGTCAATGGCAGTCGGATTAGCTTCTGCTGCCTTGGGATATGCCACTGTGAGTTTTCAACCTTGATTAGAGCACGTCCCGGGGTGCCTGCCGTCCCCGACCCCGACTCATTTGTTGGGACTATGTTATGCAATGCGGGAAAAACTTAGAGCGAGGCGAAAAAGATGACAGCTTACTAGACATAAAGGGCAAGCAGTCTCCCAATTGCCCCAGCTGCTGTCTTACACCATGTCTTTGGAGCAGCTCAAGACAGACGAGATTGAAGCCGTCGCAACAGGCAGTGCTACCCGTTCGTCGCACAAGATCAATCGCAATGACAACCTCCGAGCCAAAGAGCGGGAGGAGCGCCTCAACCGCCAGAAGCACATCTCTGAGCAGTCTCTGAAATTCAGCAATTTTTTCGAGAAGATCCAATGGATCAACACCACCATCGTGCTGATTCTGCCCTTCCTGGGCGCCCTGTCCATCCCATTCGTGCCGTTGCAGACCAAGACCATGGTTCTGGCGTTTTGTTGGTACGCAATGTCGGGTCTAGGCATCACCGCTGGTTACCACCGTCTATTTGCGCATCGTGCGTATGATGCCAAGTGGCCGCTAAAGCTCATGTTGTGCCTGTGGGGCTCGGCAGCGGGCCAGGGCTCGGTCAAGTGGTGGGCGAATGGCCACCGCACGCACCACCGCTTCACGGATACCGAGAAGGATCCCTACAACGCCCGCCGTGGTTTCTGGTACAGCCACCTCGGCTGGATGGTGTTTGTGCAGAACCCGCGCCTCAAGGGCCGCACCGATATTAGCGATCTTCTCACCGACCCGTTGATCAAGCTGCAACACAAGCACTACCTGGCGTTCCTGGTTGGCACGTCGCTGGTGGCTCCTGCCGTCATTGCCGGGCTCGGTTGGGGCGACTGGATTGGTGGTCTTCTGTACGCTGGTGTGCTGCGCATGTTTGTAGTGCACCAGGCCACGTTCTGCGTGAACTCGCTTGCGCATTGGATCGGCGAGCAGCCATTCGACGACCGGCGCACGCCCCGTGACCATGCTCTGACTGCACTGGTGACCTTTGGCGAGGGCTACCACAACTTCCACCACGAGTTCCCCAGCGATTACCGCAATGCCCTCAAGTGGTACCAGTACGACCCCACCAAGGCGTTTATCTGGATGATGCACCAGCTGGGTCTGGCCTACAACCTGCAGCGGTTTTCGCAGAACACAATCGAGCAGGGACTCGTGCAGCAGCGCCAGAAGAAGTTGGATCGCTGGCGCTCCCGCCTTAACTGGGGCGTGCCCATCGACCAGCTCCCCGTCATCGAATTTGACGAGTTCAAGGACGAGGCTGCCACGCGCGAGCTTGTGGTGATCTCGGGAATTGTCCACGACATCACCAACTTCGTGGACCGCCACCCTGGTGGCCGCGCGCTCATCCGCTCGGCCATCGGCAAGGATGGCACTGCGGTATTCAACGGTGGCGTCTACAACCACTCTAACGCCGCTCACAACCTCCTGGCCACTATGCGTGTTGCCGTTATCCGCGGCGGCTGCGAGGTCGAGGTGTGGAAGCGTGCGCACAGCGAGCGCAGGGACTTGATCGAGAGCGATGGCAAACGCATTCTGCGGGCGGGCGAGCAGCCATCAGCTGTGCGTTCTCTCGAGGGGACCCCCTCAGCGTAACGCGCGAACTTATATATAACACATGCGGCTTTTTTCATACTATATAGAAGCTCGTTTATGACGTATTTTTCATTTTGCTTGGGCAGAACTGACGCGCAGCTCGAGCGCAGCCACCTTGGTGAGAACGCCTTAGCGGAAACAGAAATGGAAGCGGGAACAGAAGTTCAACGGCGTAAAATTCCTAGAGCCTCCTGAGACAGAGCCAACACTTGCTGACTTCGCCGACGCTACGTAACTTCCAATGTCTGCGCAGATCCAGGTGGGTCCCCCCGATCTTAGGGAGGCGGACCGGCGCGCAATAGCCGTTGCCAAATTCCTGCGGCATAATAGTGTGCTCAAGAGCCGCGCAGCGCTGCTGAACGGCGAGCGCCATGACTTTTTTCGAGTCAAGCGTGCGGTGCGTGCTCTCAAGAGCCGCGAGTACGAGCGTGCGCGCGCCCGCAACCAGCTGCTGCCAGCGGCGGACACCAAGGAGGACGTCATGAACATTTTCACGTTGTTGTGCATGAACCGCATGGCGTTCCAGGTCACCAAGCTCGAAACGGACGCAGCCCAGGCCCGCGGCCTCAAGCCGCTCAGCGGCGTTCCGTGCATCGTGGTCTCGCCCCAGCAGACCTTTGGCGACGAGGACTACATGGTGTGGATGTACAACCCCACTCCCTGGAGCACCATGCTCAGCTTCGTTCTGGCGGTCGTTTTCGTCATTGCCGCCGTGCTCTTCCCTCTGTGGCCATACAGAATGCGTCGTCTAGGCTGGTACGTGACGATGGCATCGCTGGGGCTGCTCGTCGCGCTTATAGGAATTTCCGTGGTCCGGCTGATCCTGTACGTGATCACCTTTTTTGTGGCCAAGCCCGGTCTGTGGATATTTCCTAACCTGTTCGAGGACGTGGGCTTCTTTGCCAGCTTCAAGCCCCTCTACGCGTGGCACGGCGAGCGCACGCTGCCGCCCAAGCCCAAAAAGCGCAAGGCCAAGCCCGGGTCGGCGCCTGCTGCTGCGCCTGCTGCTGCGCCTGCTGGTGGCTTGGTGGGAAATGGGCGGCTGCCGACGCCGCCCAACATGCAGGGTCAATCGCGCGAGCAGAAGGCGCTCTTCCAAGCAGTCATGCAGCGTGCTCTGCAGCACGTCGGCTCGCGGACTGAGGACCGGCTTGCGGACGTCCTCCGACGCGAGGGCCAGAAGAGTCCCGAGGAGCTCGCGAGACTCAGACAGCAGTTCGGCCAGGAAGAGCTACTCAAAGTCCAGCAGGAGCTGTCCCAGATGCGCGGCATGCCCCGACCCGAGAGCCCCATGCCCCGGGCGGTTCCCTAATTGGCTACGTACAACCCACCTCTGTCACCTCTAAAATAGCTATCTAGCACAATAGACAACGATCACCATGCCGGTTTGTCATGCTCCCTATCGCTTGGCAGCTGGCCGCTAGGCCAGTACTGCTGGTGGGAGGCGGCGACGTGGCCACCACGCGCGTGGAAAAGCTGCTTGTGGCCGATGCAGACATACATATAGTTGCGCCAGAACTCTCAGATAGAATAGCCGCGCTCGCGGGCGAGCACAAGCTTACGGTGCACCAGCGCCGCTACAAACTCGGCGATCTGACGCACAAGAGGTGGAGCGTGGTGCTCACGGCCATACCGAACCGTGAGCTGTCTATGGAGATTGCTGAAAAGTGCCGCGACATGCGCATCCCGGTCAACGCGGCAGACATTCCCGAGTACTGCGACTTTTACTTCGGAGCCACCATTGTTCGCGACAAACTGCAGGTAATGATCACCACGGGCGGGGCAGCGCCGCGTATGGCCCGGAATATTCGCCTGGCCCTTGAGAAGGCGGTTGACGACCTGGCACTGGGCAATGCGATCACGAAAATGGGCCAGCTACGGGCTATGGTGCGCGAGGCGCTCCCAGACAATGATCCGGCAACTATAAAACTGCGCATGTCGCTGATAAGTGAGTACTGTGACACCACGCCGACCAAGGAGATCGGTGGCCTTACGGAGGAGACCATGCAGGGAGTTGTGGCTGGGTTCAAGGTTGCAGCCAAGTACCTCGCATCGCATTCCCTGGCACCAGAGGCTGTACCGACCGAGACGGCTGTGGCGGCCAAGAAAGCTGTACTGACCGAGACGGCAGTGGCGGCCAAAAAAGCTGTACCGACCGAGACGGCAGTGGCGGCCCAGAAGGCAGTATCTACCGAGACGGCTGTGCCAGCGGGACTTTTGTCTGAGGCGAACCTGGCTAGGCTGGGGACTGCTTGGCTGGACCTCCCAGACCCTGAGAAACTTCCGTCATGGCCACCGAGCCCTGAACGCCATCCTGAAAGTTCGGACTCAAATGCCAGCCTCACCGAGCGGTCGCGTTCATCGAGCTCTGATTCCGATCCTGAAAGTTCGGACTCAGAGGCCGAAACAGAACCTTGGCAGGGCCTGCAACGAACAGCGCTCGAGTGCACTCAAAATACGACTGCTCCGTTGCCACGCTTCCCTTTTGTTCAGCCAAAACGGGACGTGTAGCCCAATACCTCATGGCTACGTCTACGTAAGTTAGCCGACGTTCCTTGTAACAGGGGTCTCTTCGGGAGGCTCCTCGTCGCTCGGCTCGTCGCCGTGCCCTCCTTGTTCCTCTTGGGCCGGCTCGCCCTGCGGGTCGGGCTCTGCGTCTGGGCCGGCCCCTTTGTCGCTGCTCTCTTCACTCGAATCGGAGTCGCTCGCGTCGCTGCCGCTCGAGCCAGAACTTGACAGGTCCATGTCCGCAGAAATCTCAATCAGAGTCGGGAATTCCACCACGGTGTGCCCTTTAAGTGCGTCGCCCAAACATGCCTGCATATTTAGGCGGCTAAGTTTTCCGTCCGCTGCCCGCAGCGCAAGACGGGACCCGAGCTCGGTCAGGGGAGTTGTGTCTGGCACATGGCGGACCAGCGAATCTTCGCCAACGAGCTCAACCGTCCACACGAAAACCTTGTCTTTTTTGTTCCACCCTGATCTGTTCTGGCGCGCCCGCGACATGGCACTGGGCATGCCGCTGACCTTGACTCCGTTCCTCTCCATCGTTCGCGGCCGCTTGCCGCGCGGCTCAAACTTCTCGATCTGGATGTCGCGGCCGACCCGTTGTAAAAAATTGTAGTCTCTGTCCAGATTCGCGACTGTCAGTAGTTCGCTGCGAGCAAGCATCCGTGCCGGATCAATCGCCCCCGTGCAGGCTCGCAGGATCTTGTGTTGTTTGACACACCCCGCGCTGCAGCTGCGGCACCCACACACAGGACAGCGATACTTGCTCGGGCTCTTGCACAGAAAGCATCTCTCGGATTCAACTGTGCCCGGGTCGGTGCCCATGTAGTTTCTTTGGCCGTCGCTTAGGTCACCTTGTCATCATGTCGTCGTCGAGCTCGTCCGGGATTCAGACGCTACTCGAGGCCGAGCACAAGGCGCAAGAGATCGTGCAGGAGGCCCGTTCGTGTAAGTAGAAGAGTCCATTGAGCCCGCTAACCCAGTCCGCACGCAGCGCCTCAAGGCATCCAAGTCTGACGCCGTCGCCGAGATCGACAAGTACAAGAAGAAGCGCGAGGAAGAGTTCAAGTCCAGCACCCAGGAGGAGGAGCAGGACGACACCAAGGCCGAAGAGGCCGCGGCGGACAAGTCTAAAGGCGACATCGAGGCCATGAACAAGAAGGTCGCCGATAAGAAGCAGACCGTCATCTCCTACATGCTTGACGCCACAATCAAGGCCTAGACAGGCGCGAGCCCGCAGAACGCGGACCCCAGCCCCGCGTACGGTGGGCTGGCTGATCGCAGCAGTTTATTAGACTTTCTATATACTAACTTAGAGCGCAGCAAGCCGAGAACCATCACGGCGTTTGTGACTGCGTCGGCAGGAATCTGCGGTACATCGCTGCAAAAATACAAACCGAAATACAGACCGACGTCCCGCACCGGCATGCGGGACCGGCGTCTGGCGCGGGCTCTCAATGCGAGGACCAGCTGTCAAACGTAGTGCCAAGATCGGACTAAGCAGCTGATGGACGCTCTCGAGGACCTCTGGCGCGTGGCCGTCTCCGGCGTCATGGTGCTTCTTGCGCTGCCGCTGACGTACCTGGTTTGTACGCGGTTTGTGTTCCGGGGCCGTGGTTCGCGCGCCAAGGGCACGCCGTTTTCGCTCGCGGTCCCCGAGGCTGCGCAGCCTCACTGGAAGGGCCGTCGCGTGGCTGTAATGGATATTCGGGACGCGGCGGACCCGTCTATTATCCGGTGCCTGTGTCCTGCTACGGGGCAGCTGTTGGGCTCGGCCGTGGCCAGCGATGCGGCCGCGATCGATGCCGCGGTCACCAGCGCGGCATATGCGCAGAAAAGATGGGCAAAAACAACGTTCGCGCAGCGGCGGCGCGTGCTGCTCACTATCGCCAAGTATATCTCGGAAAATCAGCGCGACATTGCCCGCGTGGCGTGCCGGGACACTGGCAAAACCATGCTGGATGCTGCCCTGGGCGAAATCATGGTCACCCTCGAGAAAATTACCTGGATAGCGCGCCATGGCGAGGCCGCGCTCGCCCCATCCAAGCGTCCGGGGAGCACGAACCCGCTGCTTTTCTACAAGGGCGCAGAGGTGCGCTACCAGCCGCTGGGCGTCGTGTGCGCCATGGTGTCTTGGAACTACCCGTTGCACAATACTATGGGCCCTATCGTGGCCGCGCTATTCGCGGGAGATGCGGCGGTGATCAAGTGCAGCGAGCAGGTAGTGTGGTCCTCGGAGTTCTTTGTGCAGATCGCTCGACGTGCTTTAGAGGTCGAGGGCTTTGATCCTGAGCTGGTACAGCTGGTGTGTTGCTGGCCCGAGCAGGCCGACTATCTCACCACCCACAAGAGCCTCCAGCACATTACGTTTATTGGCTCGCGGGCGGTTGCCCACTCGGTCACAGCGGCCGCCGCGACAACGCTGACCCCCGTTGTTGCCGAGCTGGGCGGTAAGGACCCGCTAATAGTCCTGGACGACCTGGGTGCGCAGAGACTTAGAGAGGTGTCGTCGATCATTCTGCGCGGGAGTTTTCAAAGCGCGGGTCAAAATTGCATCGGTATCGAGCGCGTTATTTGTCTTCCCAAGAGCTACGACTTGCTTGCTGAGATTCTGCCGCCCCGCGTTAAGCAAATTCGGCTGGGGTCCTCAATTGACGAGATTGGCGATATCGACATGGGTGCGCTCATTTCGAGCGCACACCTATCGCGGCTCGAGGAGCTGATCGGCGAAGCGGTTGCCGAGGGTGCCGTGGTCGCCGCCGGAGGAAGGCGGTTCTTGCACCCCAAGTATCCGCTGGGAATTTACTTTGAGCCCACAATGCTCACCGGTGTGACCAAAGACATGCGCATAGCTCAAGAGGAGGTGTTTGGCCCCATCTTGCTGCTCATGCGCGCAGAGAGTATAGACGACGCGACCGACATTGCCAACTCTACCATATATGGCCTCGGGGCGTCGGTGTTTGGCACGTCCAGGGCCTCCCTCGACCGGGTAGTGAGTGCCCTGCGGTGTGGCAACGTGGCCATTAACGATTTTGCCACGTACCATGTATGCCAGCTCCCGTTCGGCGGTGTGGGGGGCAGCGGTTACGGCAAGTTTGGGGGCGCCGAGGGTCTTCGTGGCCTGTGTATCGAAAAAAGCATCTGCTACGATAAATTCCCTTTTATGTCTACATTTATCCCCCAGGCCCTCGACTACCCGATCCCCTCTATGTCCAAAGCATGGACTGTGGTGACGGGCCTGATAGAGCTGGGGTACGGCCAATCCATCTGGAACAAAATCAAGGGCGTGAGACAGTTGACGGGGTTGTAATGCTCGCGGGATCTAGTCTCCTGTACTCGCTCTGCCCACTTACGAAGTAGCCATGACCTGAATATCCTAATGCTAATTCTTTTTCAGACATTGTCTGCGCGCTTCAGGGCTTCCTGGAGCTTGTTATTATACTTCTTGGCCAGCTCCTCGACCTGTTGCATCATCTTCTTTTTCTCGGACGTGCTGAGCGCTTGGCCAGCTTTTTTCAGTGGGGCTAGGTGCTTGGCCCGTACGGACGACACAGACTGACGGGCGCTGGAGTTGCGGAAATGCTCGTACGCCTCCTTCAGGCCCTTGCTTATCTCGTTCTTCCGGTTAGCGTCGGTAGGGATCGTAACCGATAATGTCTGCTTATCGGTCTTGGAGGGCTCCGCGGGCATATTGAGCTCACCAACGATAGCGCTCCGGATGTGCTTCGTGTCCTTGGGATCAAATGCCACAATCACCAGCTTACCCCCGCGGGAGGCCACTGTCGCAATGGACTGCAGCACGGCCGAGCCTGCATTTCCGCGGGGAACCGTCAGCCGCGTGAACTTGCTGAGATCAGACGACCCTGCCTTGACCTCCTTGGCCTTTTCGTGGAAAAGTTCGACCGCTTTGCTCATCTGCTCTTCGATCTCCTTGAGATCGATGGTGGGCACGGCGCTATCTGCAGTTTCTGCCACCCCTCTATCTTTGGCCCTTTTTAGCAAAACAGGGCTCGTTGACATCCGGATCTGCCCGAGGCGCCAGGCCGTGCGACCAGCTACACGGCCAAAAACCGCTCGGCCAGAGATTGCCCACATCATTTGACGATGGCTCAGAGGCCCTCTGAGTAATCTCGTGCAATTGAAAGTGACGAGGGTATCGGAGACCCGGGTCCCCAAACTGTAGCCAGGAACCCACCCCACGAGGCCGGTCTTTAGGTTGTCCAGCTATGCCAGAGTTCAGCTCGATGTGGCGCAAGCGCCTGGCGTGCGAGCGATGCCGAAAACACAAGATCCGCTGCGATTACGCGACTCCCGAAGACGCAGCTTGTGTGCGCTGCCTCAAGACGGGCTCCGAGTGCATTGTGGCCACGGCATCGACCAAAAAGGACAGCACTCGGACCGCCAACGACTCCCATTCGGCACCCAAGACTGTTGTAGGCAAGAACGGGTCGGTGGGCGCTCGTGAAGATGAATCCCCACTGAAGGAAGGCATCAATTACCGACTGTACAGCCGCCCGGAGGTGGAGCGGCTGTACGAGCTGTTTCTGACCGATACAGTGCTTCAGGCGTTCGATTTGCCCCCAAACGTCTTCCAGCTTGAGGACAAGTACCCAATTGTAGCCGAGGCTGCTGTATATGTGACCGCCCTGGGAACATCACTGCAGGGCGCTGCCGAGCGGCTCGAGCTCATATCTACGTTTGCGTCTAGCGGGTTCTGTGTGAAGGCTGGTCTGACGACGCGCGACCGGGTATTGGCGTACCTGATTGTATGTCTCTATCTGCTGCCGTACGGGGATCGAGGTATTTTCCGGCTCTTCTTGCTAAGTGCGACAATAAACACTCTCAATCAAAAAGAGAACATCAATGCGCCTGTCCTGGGCCACAGTGGCGGTGTTCCAGTGGAGCTGCTACGCCGCGCGGTCACCATGTGTTTTGCAGCATATCTCCTGTCCACCACATTCAGCCCAGTACAGACCATCTGGAGCTCTGTTTCAAGCTACGACGAGCTGGGCTTTGGCAATAGTGTGGATGACCTGGACGACGTGCTCGCAGACGACCCGATAACTGTGGCGTACAAACTCTACTGGGTCATGTCTCACAAACTCGTTGAGCCGGATGCCGACTTCACGCTCGAACAGGTCATGGCCAAGTGCCGTAGCCACTTGAGGATCTTAGGGGCCCTCGCTGTCTCGACTGACAGCATCTATGTACACCTATACCTGCTGGCAACCAAAATCAAAATGCTTGGGCGCGTAGGGCGGTGGGCCCTCGATCACGATCTCATTACGCCCTGCTTCGCATCGACAGTGGCCGAAGCTGTGGAATTTGCCTACAGTTACATGGATTTGTTTACTAGCTTGAACGAGCACCAGTTGATCCCAAGCTATGCCTACTACACGGCAGAGGTGGTCATAGATACACTGTTTTTCTTCCAGTTTCTCGCCTATGCTGGTAGCATGGACGTGGTCGTGCCAATGGACTACGTGGTGTCCGCTCTAGAGGCCCATTGGCTGAACCTGTCACAAAAGACGTACACAGGGCGGCAGAGCGTTGTTACCATAATCGCGGCCGTGGACATGGCCCAGCTTAAGATCAGTGTTTACAACCAGTATCTCGAGAAACTTGTGGTGGACCCCGGCAAGGAAGGTCCGGTGTACCTATATCACGCGCCCCGCGGCAGAAGTGTTGAGATTGAGCTCGAAATCTGCCGAGCCGAGTTGCAGAGTCTTCTGCGACTCCAGATTCCGCCGCGACTCGAGGCCCTCGACGAAAATTCTCCAGAGGGCGCCTTTGTGGGGGATATTATCAAGGCATTCCGCAAAATCTTGGCGGACTAATACAAAAGTGCTATAACGACATATGCCAGCATGGCTAACTTATTTAATCGCATGCCCCCGACTTACAAACTGCTCGCACGAGCCGCCAGGACTGCAGCGCGCGATTACTCACCGTATTTATAAGCGGGGTCCCCGTCTTAGCGGGTTCAGAATTGAGAGCGCTTGTCGCGGGCGTAATGTTTAATCCTAGACAATTTGACATAAACGACTACGTTGCGCTCGAAGAAGAGCACGAGTCGTCGTGGGGTCCGGTGACCGAGCTGTCCTCACGTCTAGGGCAGAGTGATACCCCACAAGGCGACACACTGGGGAAATACAACATACCTGCGATCCACGTCCAATATGAGGACAGCCAGGGCGAGGCCGAGGGTCCACTAGATGCGCACCAGTTTTCCAGCGAGCCGGAGCGTACGCTGGTTGGTATTCCCAGCGACGGGACTGGATCCAACAGCCTCAGCCTTTCAGATCAGACCCTAGCCTCTTACTCGGCGGGGGACAATACAGAATCGTCGCTGGGGGTTGATCTGGTATGGACAAATTCGTTCGACTCATTTGACACGCTTTCAATAGGAGGCACCACACCTGTCGGTACGCCTGTCCCTTTCCCCAGTTTGCACAGCACGTCCATGTCCCCGCTGACGCTGTCTCCGCAAGAACATGAACCGCCAGCCGAATCGGCTGAGGAGGACAACTTTATTTATCTGGATAACCTGGGATCTGCGCTCCAAGGCGACACACGGAGTCTGTCCAACCCCGGACTGCAATACTCTCAGAGCACAGGGCTCGCGCCTGCGCTTGGGTTCCGCGATATGTTTGAACGCAGCTCAGATCAAGATTTTGCAACATCATACTCAGCCTGTTCCGAACCGGCACCAGCACCGGCACCACGCGAACGCGCCTACTCCGATATTCCTGGGCGTGGCGGAGTGTACGTTGATATGTACACACCGAACTCTGAGAACACGGATCTGCTGGGGCCCAGTGGCTTCGAATTGGGGAAGGAGACGTCATATGATTCGCAGACTGTGAGCAAACTCGCGGACGGTTTTGGCACCTCTTCGGTCAGTCTTCAAGTTCCTGGCAGTAATCCCGGACAGATGACCTACCTTGACACACAATATACCCCTAGTGTGCGCGTATCACGGTCACCGTCACCGCGCGCACCCCCGTCGCGCAACGCGTCGCGAGACTCTGGTCCCTATCCGACATCACCAGTGCCTAGTGTGGCCGGGGATGGAGGGATCACCAAAGAAACAGCGACGCGGGGTCGTTTGCGAGCAAGCTCGAACCCATCTACACCCAGTGCGACCGTCAGAGAGATCTCCTCGTCGGTATCACCATCACGCCGGCGGTCGCAAAAGCACCCCTCGGTATTTGCCTGTGAGAAGTGCGACAAAAAGTTTACTCGAGTGTACAATTTGCGCAGCCACATGCGGTCACACACAGACGAGCGCCCGTTTGCATGTACGGTGTGTGGGCGCGCGTTTGCTCGGCAGCACGATCGCCGGCGCCATGAAGAACTGCACTCGGGCGAGAAGAAATTTGTCTGCGAGGGCGTTTTGGGCGACCACAATACCTCGTGGGGTTGTGGGCGCAAGTTTGCTCGCGCAGACGCCTTAGGCCGTCACTTTCGCACAGAGGCTGGCAAAGGATGTATACGCACATTGGTGGAAACCATATACACCGGCAAGGGCTCCACGGAACCTCTCGCCGAGGGCATCATGTATAAGGGAGATGTGAACAATGAGCCAGATCTCGTGTTGATGGAGGAAGCTGGGTCCAGCACGGGCCGCAAGGCGGTACTACTGAGCGCGATCAGCGAGCAAATAAAGGCTATGGAGAACGGCCGTTGATGTTCATAGAGGGCCCTATTGTAAACTAGTATTTATAATGTTCATTTTGATAGTGAATGTGTTATGGAGCGCTGGCAGCCATATACCGATATTGATAGTTCTCTTTCAGATATCAACTTGTTAGAACCCTTGTGAGAGGCAGGTTCTGCGGCTGGGGGGAGAGTATTGTGAACTGGTATTTACAATGTTCATGACGTGGACAACGCATAGGCCCCATAGCTGCAGTGAATAGCGCTATCATAGCTGGTATTTACAAGTCATTCTCAGATATAGAGGGCCCAAAGTCACCACACACATGCACAGTCCCCGGCGAAAATGATTTGATTTTCTCAACGTGCAGACAGGTCCCAAAATGTTCCTCCAGCTCCGTGGACCACGCTGCAATATCCTCAACATTCACATTCTCGTGAACGTGGTACACTGTCCACGAACCCGCCAGAGCTCTGGCGACGGGCCACGAGGCGCGGCAATCGGGAATAAGTCCCATGTTTATGTGGCTCACATCCAGAAGGTCCAAGTCGCCGAGACGGTCCAGTGCGCACCGATTGTCTTCGTGGAATACTACGAGCCCGTCGTCATCACGCGCGACATAGGGCTCGCCCTTGCGCACCACGCGCACCGGCCAACCATTCTTGCCCGCACCGCGCACAAGCGCTTCGACGCTCCAAGGATTTATTTCCCAGCAGTAGACCCGCCGCGGTCTATTGGCCATGTAGCTGAAGGCAAAATAGCCGATGCCGGCGTACAGGTCGATCACGGTAGTGCCGGCAACAGGGTGCTGCTTGGGCACGTCGTGGAGTACGCGGGCCTTTTCTGTAATATTTCCTCGGCTAAACATAGTGTACAGCGGCGCCCATGTCTGGTAGATACCGTTTTGGGTGCAGGTGCACCAGAACGCTCCGTCAAAATCACAGCCGTCGGGATCGAACAAGCCAAACGCGCCGAGGACAGGCACAATTTGTGGCTGCCGAATAGTGTCCTTGATTGTCCCGTTGATAGCGACGTGCGTGCATCCCAGAAACGCAGCCAGGTCCTGCGCGGCGGACTCGGAAATAGTTGATCCCGTGGGAAGCAGCGCCAGCGGTGGGTACAGCACATAGCGTCGCACGGGTGGTTTCAGTGCAGGCTCGGGGCCACCGCTGCACAACGCGCAGCCCTCGCACGCGCCACCCAGCCTGGTGTCGGCGTCGCCGGCGAACAGGACGCTGAGCAGGCCGCCCTCGCGTGCGAAGCGCGGCCGCACCCCGCGGGCTTCTAGGGCTAGCTTGGTACCCCTCGCCGCCCGCGGCTCGACATAGTAGTGGTGCTGGCGCATTCTGCGCACCCCCAAAACCCAGCCAAAAGTTTAGTTCACCGAGGTGTCAGCTTAGGTGTCCTACCTTCACGCTGCTATGGTCGAACAGAAGAGCCCAGTAGTGGCGTGGATTCGGCGCATGGTGCGGCGTGGGCCCGAGCCCCGGTACGAGCGTGAGGACAGCCACGACGGCGACGAATACAAGGCGTATTACGAGGAGGTGGCCGCTGAGGCCGCTGTGCCACCCACCAAGACGAGTGAGGCGGCGTCGCCGGCTACTGGGGCGCTGCCACGCAGCCAAAGTAGAGGAAGGATAGACCCTGGGCGGGGTGCGGGCGAGACACACGGGCTCGCGCACCCGGGACTGCGGGTAGGCCGCAATCCTACTGATAACGCGAGCGTCATGACGATCGCGTCGTCCTCGAAGCGAAGGCGGAAGTCTCTAGACACGAACGCGTCGACACGTGCGCTGGCAGCAGAGAGCATCTGTAGTGCGCCAGACTCGGAGGCCGCGAGTCTACGCAGTCCCGATATAGGCTGACCGTATTTATTATTAGTGCGATAGTGCAATGTGTGAATTACACCCGGTGAAACCGGCGTTTACTGACAATTTTTTTATTTAGCGAAACTAGCAACAGGTAGCTGCCCATCAAGGGCCAGCCTTGTGGTTCGCGTAGCCAGTGCCTGGCATGCTTCCCGGCACCATCTTGCCATCCAAGGCCGGCACGGCCGGTCCCGCTTGGCCTGGGTAGTACTGAGGCTGGGGGTCATCGTAGCGATACCCATCAGCACCGGTGTAGCAGTACTGGCTCGACTGCGGAAAGAAATCGCGGCGATCCTGATGGGGGTCTCCACGATCTGGAGGCTTGGCCGGGGGCTCATGGGAGAGACTGGAAGGACGCTCGAATGGGAGCGCATGGGATAAGGGTGGTGTTTGGATCTGGGGCGGTTTCGATGGAAACTGCGGCTGATATGGTAGCTGCTGACCCTGGGGCGGGACCGGGTGTTCGGGATGCTCTGGGTGCTCTGGGTGCTGCAGGTACTGGGGATGCTGCGAATGCGGGTGTGGGTGCTGGAGCCCTTGATGCTGGACCCGCGGGGGGAGTCCCTGGTAGGGGCCCTGGTTTGGATCGAGGAGCTGGCTCTGAAGCGGGCTGCGATGGCTCTGCAAAGCAGCATGCGGCTGGCCTGGTTGGTGCTTGCTCTTGTGCTGCTGGGGCATATGCTGGATCGGGTGCTGGTGCAGAGTTGCGTGCTGTCCTTGAGGAGAGTCCTGCTGTGCGTCATGTGTGAGACGGGGGGTCAGTCCTGCATGGGTACGCTCCAGGGCCCCAGCAGTGGGATGTGCTAACTGCTGCGGGCTACCGCTGGTCGGCGACCCCTGTGAGGGCGATACACGCTCCTGTGGTGGGCCAGGTGTGGAGCGGCTTGCTCCAGACCGGGTATTTGATCGCCCATGCTCTGTGGGGTTGAACAAAACTGACTTGATATCTGTGACGAAGAGCGGATATAAGAAGTCGGTGATTTTTTCCTTGTTTGCAAAGTCCAGAGCGCGCTGGTAGGGGATCCAAACCCCCTTGAGGTGCATGGCGCCAGCCTTGACGACGTGTCGGTTGCGCTCTCCCTTGAGGAGGCCGTCGCGGCGTCCGCGCGTCATGCCGGCCACGTTGAGCAATTTGGTGCCGTTTATAAAGTCATTGTCCTCGCGGCGGGCAACGCAGACGCCGCGCGCCTCAACTTGGAAGCAGGTGGTTCCCTCATCTTCCCAGATGGTCGTGGTCACCTTGGGTTTGATCCCCGGCGGCACCGTCTGGCCGCTGGGATCGGTCACTACGGCCAATGGCGGCGACGTCACCCGCCCAGCAGAGCCCGCTCCTGGCGCTCCCTGCTGCGCCATTGCCATGTAGCCGTTGTTGCGGTACTGGTACGGATATGGCGGAGAGGGCTGACCAGCGCCCATCTGTTGCGAGTACACAGGGTTCAGATACATCGAGTTCGAGTACACGGGCGGCCCAAGGTACGCATTCGCTCCCATCCCAGGGTTGTCGGAGCCCGTCTGTTGGGAGCCGGTAGCCTGCGGCATGTTGTCCGTCGGGTAGTAGTAGCTCCCGGGACTGTGCTGGGGGTAGTAGTAGGATTGTTGTGGTGCAGGAATTTTCGATGCATAGCGGTATGGGGGCACCGTTGGCGCCGCATCCGCGGCGGCTGCGTCGTGCCCTGCGGAAGCGTCAGGCTGGCTACCAGAGCTTAGGGACGCTCGCTGTTTTTGCAACGGGGGCTGGTACGGGTACATGCTCGAATCTAGAGTACCACCGTTGGTGCCACGTCGGGTACGCCTCGCGAGGATATCCGTGGTTGCCTGGTTCAGCCTCGCGGTTGGCCACGTCGTAAGGAACGTTCAGCCAGGGTAGAAGGTTTATGCAGAATGCGTGACAAGAGATGACAAGTGCTTTGCAGCATGACAGTGAAGCTAAGCAGGTTAGGCTCACCGCAAACAGCACAAAAGAGCAAACAGATAAGCCTCGCCTGCGGGTGCTCAGGCTGATGCCGGAGCCCGCAGGTGGCTCCCGTTCCCGCCAGGCTGCTGCGTCACAAGACATGCCCATATGCCTCCTGCAGGAAGCGCTGTGGCGGGCTGCCGTAAGGCTTGAGACTGTTTGATTAACGCCAAACAGGAACTCCACTCACGCGCCCGCCTCTCGGCCCCTTGTCGGTTCAGCTGGGGGGCTGCGGGTGCTATGTCATAGTGCAGCAAGGGCCTCGCGACGCTGGGGCCACGTTTCAGGCTGAGAGCTCCGTAAAGACAATAGTATTTGTCGCTGCAGTGCGTGAAGAGGAGGCCGCATATACAGGGTACACCATCTTGATCACTGCCCCTGATTACTGCCCTTGATCACTGCCCTTGATCGCTGCCCTTAATCGCCATGCTCGATCACCCCATGTGAAGGTCGCAAGATCTCAGCGGTTTCAACTGCGCTGGGTTAACTCGCACCCGTTGCTGGCGTTGCAGCTGGGAACGCGCCTATGCGAAGCCACCGAGTCATCAGTCAGACGCCCGTCTTGGCCTCTGCAACAAACCCGAGACCATGCCCCCTTTTGTGTTTGATATTTCCTACACACTCGTTAAACAAGCTCGACGTCCCGCAATGGTCGTGGCCGCAACTATTTCCCTCCCCCTGCTTGAAACGTAAGCACAGGTGCTTGCATGCTGTGGTACAAATAACAGACTTCAGGCTGAGACTTCATCGCCAGGTACTGATCCCGGCTGCATTTTTTGCGAAACCTGCCGTAATAGCTGCAGCTGGTGGTGTTTGATCGGCGTCCGGTGGGACGGGGGTTGCAAAGTCGCGCCGCTTAGGGGCGCCGATCTGTAACAAGTGATAGACCAGGCACAGGTGCCGCACATGCATTGGTGCGTATTACACATGAGCACACAGTGTCCCGTAGCAACCGTACTTGGAGCTGCTTGCGAACTAGAGTCCTAGAATATGCAGTTATATATGGGCAAACGGTAGTCTCAGCTTCCGCCAGATTCTGCCAGTTTGCTGCCGATGCGGCAATTGCTGCTGACGTGCAAGCGAAATAGTCCACAGCCGGCGTGGTGCACGTCTTGAAAAGCACCCTAAAATTCCTCATTCTTGTACATTATTTGGCAGGGCTGTCAGGTGTTGCTTGAAGCATACCGCGCATGCCATGTATCAGCATGGCCCTAGCTAGCACGCGGAATTTGCGTGAGACCGAGAGCCCCAAGGTTAACACCTCACTGAGACTCCGCACCAGGCTTCTTTGCCGTCTCAATATGCCATAGCGCCTCGGTGGCCAGCTTTTTCACCGTGAGGCTCCGCGTCTGGTCGGAGGCCGCCTCGTATAGTGTGTCCATAATTCTCGTGTCGCGGACGATCTGTTCCAGACCAAACTGCAGTTCGCTAGACTTGCTATACTTTCCTTGTCTCAATTTTGTTAGAACCCGACCTGCCGTTTGTATTGCCATTCCCCGTTGCGACGGCACAGTACTGCGAGCTAGGTGCGCTAGCTCCGGCAGCGTGTATCCTGCAGCTGTGGGGGCATCTCCATGGTGATGCAGGCCGGCAGACTGGGGAATAAGCCGACTCATTCTGGGCGTGATCAAGTTACCGTAGAAATCAAAGCGAAGCTCCGAGGGGGCCAGTGCCGCCATTTCCGATGAGTACTCCTTATCTTCATCTTCGCCAATGGGCTGCATCCACGCCAGCTTCTCATTTTCAACCGGCAGGTCCGGGAAGTAGTCTTTGAGCTCCTGCGGCTGTTTGGGAAAGTGTAGTGTGTGTTGTTCTTGTCCGGGCTCCCCAGCACTGTGTGTCTCGGGATGCCCTGTGAGCGCTGTGGCCTCGTTCTCTGTGTGCTCGCGTGCATGCGGCCCGGTGACCTCGTCCAGCTCATGCTCCCGCCCATGGCCTCCGTGCTCTCTCTGGTCGTGCTGTGTGGCTAGCGCTTGATCTGGAATGGCAGCCGGTACAGAAGTTGCCGGGGCTCCAGCAAACCGACTAGGATCCTGCTCGGCCTCCTTTAGTTCCGCGCGGCGAAGCAAACTCTGGAGAATGCTCGGGTCCATAGATTGCATCAGCTCCTCTCTCTCTTGGGCAATGTCGCCGTCACTCATTGAGCCCAACTTTCTTATGTTTTCCAGATGTATCTTTTCCTCCTCGCTCAGCGGAGGTTGTCGGCTGCCGCCAGCATGGCCGTCATTCCCCGGCACCGCCGCTTGAATAACTTGGGGTGCACCCGCTGCCTGTGTGCCCACGCTCTTGCCACCGGTCAATGCCTCGTTAAATAAGGGTTTCTGCTTCGGGCGCCATTTGCGCTCGAACGTGGTTGTGTTGGCCGAGGGTGGCTTAGGCGGTTCGGGCGCGCCCACGTTCTTTTCTACTATATCACCTATATTCATTGTTGACTCAAAGATTGCTCTCCACCCGGTCCTGCGGGCCTTCTCAACTGCTGTCAAGCACTTTAAATGCCCGGGTTAGTCAGATCGGTATATAGTGTCATTTGGCCGCTGCTAAACCAGAAGAATGACCTTTTTCCAATGTTTTGCTCATCAGCTTCACCCCGGAGAGCAGTTTCCACCCACGCAATAACACGCCTCTCTCCCTCCCAACTCACTCTCTCGCCGGCATTACCGAATTAAATTTGGGACTAATTTGTTTATCAAGCGCGCGTCCGGGCGCCAAACTGACTCAGCGCTAATAATATCTTTGGGTCTTTAGCGACTGACAGCCACATCGTGCAAGGCCCAGTGATTTTGGGGTGGAGAGGCAGTCACCATGTCAGCCAAGCCTACAGTACCTTCAGAGGCGGCTGGGCACCGTAGACTAAGTGGTCACGACATAGAATTAGTGGATCGACCAGGCCATAGGCACACCTCCAGCACGGATACAGAGCATGCCGACTCTGGCTGGCACCAAGAGAGGCAGGAAAAAACACGCAGCTGGGACAGCGCTTATGCTGCATCGGCAATGCGGCTGCGTGCCACGTTCAGCGGTGACACGCTCAAAAGCCGAGCCCAGAGCTTGCGAACGGAAAGCGGGCTGTCTCAGAAGCGATACAGTCGCAAGTGGGCGCGCAGTGCGTGTGACTTTCTGAAGAATCCTGCTCGTTCAATCAAGCACGCGTGGAAACTGCGGAAGATGCTGCCGCCCACGAAAGACGGACGTCACATTCCTGTATCCCTGAAGCACACGGCACCTCTACTCGACGAGCGGACACGCCGCCCCTACAAAAGCAACGTGATCTCTTCGGCGATCTATAGTGCGGTTGACTTCCTCCCTCGCCAACTGCTCTATCAGTTCTCAAAGCTGGCTAATGTGTACTTTCTGGCGGTGTCGATCCTCCAGATGATCCCATCCTGGAGCACGACTGGTAGCTACACCACGATTGTTCCTCTTATGGTTTTTGTGAGCATCTCTATTGCACGTGAGGGCTACGACGACTATAGACGTCATCGCCATGACAAGGTGGAGAACATGCGCAAAACGCTGGTTGCCGTCATTGACGAAGAAACAGGCAAGGTCGACTATCAAAACACAGAGTGGCGGAAAATCAAGGTCGGTGACATTGTACGCGTGCAGCAAAACGAATGGTTCCCTGCGGACGTTGTCCTCCTTCACAGCTCCGGCATTAACGGCCAAACATATATCGAAACCATGGCGCTGGATGGGGAGACAAACCTCAAAATTAAGGATACACCGCTCCCGCTTCAGGAAACCTTTACAGTCGACAATATGCCTGTGATTACGGATGCGGTCTGTACGGTCGAGGACCCTAATCTTGATCTTTACAACTTTGAGGGCTCGTTTCATATCAACGGGAAACGCATACCGCTTGGTAATGACAACATTGTCTATAGAGGTAGCATCCTCCGGAACACGGCGTCCTGTTTTGGCTTGGTCGTGTTTACTGGTGAAGAGACCAAGATCAGACAAAATGCTACGGAAAACGCACGGTCCAAGGCACCTAAGCTCCAAGCGAAAGTGAACTATATTGTCATTCTCATGGCCATATTTGTGCTTCTGCTTTCGGGTTTCAGCACCTTAGCCTCCAATAGGCTGCAGGCGTCCAAAGGCGACAAGTACTGGTACCTTCAGGGGCTCCATGTTGGGGTCGTCCCGAACTTGTTTGGGTTTATCATCATGTTCAATACGCTTATACCTCTCTCACTTTATGTGTCTTTGGAAATTTGCAAAGTTTTTCAACTGATGGTGATGCAAAACGACATAGACATGTACGACGCGGGAACTGACACCCCGTGTTCATGTCAGACTGCGTCCCTGAATGAGGAGCTTGGTCAGGTCAGCTATGTGTTTTCAGACAAGACGGGAACACTGACCGAGAATATTATGCTGTTCAGAAAAATGTCTGTTGCAGGCTACGCCTGGGTTCACGACCTCGACCTGCTCATAGAATACGAGGAACTCTGTGCTGAAGAAGAGAGGACTGCCTCGATTCAGAGTACTACCGTTGGCAGTGATGCTCGTTCCAGCGACGACCACGCAGTTACAAACAAAAGCTACCTATTTCACAAAGCAAACCCTCGTCGGGGCCCGTCTGTGGATATTTTTAACCATGTGGCAGCACTGCCTAGAGCGAGTCTGGCCGCACCCGGCCTGACATCAGCCAGAACAAGTCGTTTGGGTAAACGCAGTGGATTCCATCCAGAGCGCCAGTCGGCAGACCCTCACAGCCGTGTTAGTGGGAGAAGTGCTGCTCCTCATTGGACTTCAAGTGCGGCCCCTCAAAAGCCTCAAATCGAGGCAAGCACATTATCGCTTTTGGAGTATATTTTGGCCCATCCCAAATCTTTGTTCAGTCAAAAAGCAAAGTTATTCCTGTTGTCGATGGCGCTGTGCCACTCGGCAACTCCGGAAGTGGACTTGGCTCAGGTTGCAGACGGGTCTCTCGAGATCGAGTATTTATCTTACCAGGCTGCCTCACCCGACGAGCTGGCGCTTGTCTCAGCAGCACGCGACATGGGCTACCTTGTTATCGACAAGGAATTCGGCAGCATCACTATTCGTACTTACCCTAATGGATTTGACGAGGCTCCTTTAGATGACGTCTACCAAATTCTCGGCACCATCGAATTTACAAGCGGCCGCAAGCGAATGTCTGTTATTGTTAGATTTCCTGACGGAAGGACCTGCCTCATGTCTAAAGGAGCAGACAATGTTATGATTGAGCGCTTGCGGAGCTCTATTTTAGACGCCGCGAAACACAAGGTTAGCGAGTTGCACAAGCAAGCAAACCTAAGACGGAATGTAGAAGCCGAGATGGTTCTTGCCAGACAGTCCACGGCCAACGATAGTATGAATCGCCTCCGGAACTCCATCTCCCATAACCCAGATATGGCAATGTTCTCACTAGAAGAACACCTGCGAAGGGCTAGCCAAGAGAATGAGGTTGTTGAGGCTGGGAGGAGGTCTATGGAAGCCCATCTGAAGAGAAGTCTTGATTTTCAAGCGTCAACGAGGAACCCTAAATCGAAGCATGGTACCATCTCAGACCACGCGATTCCTGATAGAGGTACAACGTCTTTAGACTGGAGCGCCAAGCTGAGGAGTAAACATGAACGCAGAGCTTCGTTTGAAACTGCACCCGAGGAGCAGCCGAACGATAGGCTGGTTATTGACGAGCGGTTTGTCCTTGAGCGCACACTAGAGCACATTGATGAGTTCTCAACTGAGGGCCTTCGTACTCTAATGTATGGCCACCGCTTTCTTAGCAATGCAGAGTTTGACTCGTGGAATAGGCGTTATGAGGAGGCGCGCACTAGCCTTGTCGACCGACAAAAGAAGATCGACCAAGTAGCTGAGGATCTCGAAAAGGATTATGAGATAACAGGCGCGACAGCTATCGAAGACAAGCTGCAAAAGGGTGTACCTGAAGCCATCGAAAAGTTACGTAGCGCCAACATCCGCATGTGGATGTTAACTGGCGACAAACGTGAGACCGCCATCAACATCGGTTATTCGTGCCGCCTTATTAAAGATTTCAGCACAGTGATAGTCCTCAGCAAAGAGGAGGACCTGTCAACCAAGATCATGGCCGCTTTGGACGAGTTGGAGGAACGTGATATTGCTCACTGTGTTGTTGTTATAGATGGTCACACCTTGGCTACCATTGAGGAGGACTCGGCACTGTTGTCTCTTTTCGTGGACCTGGGGCTTCGTGCTGACTCTGTCATTGTGTGTCGGGCATCACCCGCCCAGAAAGCATCCATGGTTCGGCAAGTTCGGAAAAAGCAGCCTAACAAGGTCATGCTCGCAATAGGTGATGGTGCAAACGATATCGCCATGATACAGAGCGCCGATGTTGGGGTAGGAATCGCTGGTAAAGAGGGCCTACAAGCTGCACGATCGTCGGACTATTCGATTGGACAGTTTCGTTTCTTGCTAAAGCTGTTACTTGTACAGGGACGTTGGAACTATGTTCGTACTTGCAAGTACATTTTGTCGACGTTTTACAAGGAGTTCTTCTTTTACATGGCGCAGATGGTTTTCCAGCGAAACACAATGTTCACAGGAACGTCGTTGTACGAAAGCTGGTCCATCAGTATGTTCAACACGCTGTTTACTTCGCTGCCGGTTATTTGTATGGGGATCATCGAGCAAGATCTCTGTCCTTCTACCCTTATAGCAGTTCCAGAGCTTTATTCCATTGGCCAGACTAATTCTGCGTTCAACATTCCCAAGTTCATCTGGTGGATTACACTCGCCATGGCGCAGTGCCTGTGTGTTTCGTTTCTAGCAGTCCAATTTTGGGGCTATGACTTCGGAGTATCCGACAACACTCTTTATCCCCTAGGAGTAGTTGTCTACACGTGCGTAGTAATTGTCATCTGCGTGAAAATCCTGTTCTTGGAGATGTTTTATGTGTCAATATTCAATGTCCTTGCAGCCGTTATCTCTATATGTGGCTACTTGTTGTGGAACCTACTGATCGGTGCGCTCGCTTTGAAGAACCCAGAGCCAATATACTTTGTCCACGACGGTTTTAAAGATCGCTTTGGCAAGGATCTTGATTATTGGACGTGTGTGCTTCTAATTAGCGCTATCTGCTGCACCTTCGAGTTCTTGTTGAAAATGCGCAGCCAAATTCGGCCAAACGACACAGAAGTTTTTCAGGTGCTTGAAAAGGATCCGTTTATCCGGACGAGACTAGATGAGGAATCCAAATTGGAGCTGAGCCAAGGTTGGGAATATCAAGCCAAGCTGCCCAAAGGTTGGAACGCCATCTTTCATCTCAAGTGGCCTGGACAACCACTACCCAAGCTTGTGTCAACTGCTGTCACTAGCCGGCGACGCCGGCGTGACGTATGGGCGCAGAAACTGTGGCTGGGCAGAAGGTTTTCTACCTACGATAACGAGATCCAGGACATACTTGAACGCCGCGAGCAGGAGCTCGGAATGAACAGAGTGTGACGCTAGAGCCCGGGGGTGCCTATGTTCAAAGTTATTTATCATGTAGCATTTTTCACCATTTTTAGAGTGAGTCAAGCATATTTATAATATTGTTAAATATCAGCAAGGAGCGTGGGGACACCGGCGCAGCGCTCCCGCTCCTCGATTGTTATATATGGTATAGATTCTCGCACGGTTAGCACTGGGTAATTGTAGTCGCCGTACATGAGTCTTGCCTGCAAGTATATGTGTTCGTCGCCCTCGATATCATCCTCGTCCCACAAAATGGGACAGTACGGCAAGACTTCCTCGTCACCTGAGTTCCATGTGTCGGTACGAGGTACGAACGAGCTTGGTGGGACGTCGTCCGAGTCGGTGGCACCGTATGTTCTCTGCCCCTTTCTAGGAATCGAGCCCTCGGGCAACCAGTACCTTGATCTGCCGCGGTTCCGGTACCGAAGCCCTGCGGCCAGTCTCGCCTGGCGGGTCCGTGACTCGGGGTGGTCCAAAACTGCTTCCACCGAATCAAACTCGTAGTAGGTATTTCTGCTGCGCAAGAACGTATGTGTAAAGTCATGAAACAGATCCCTACCTCCAAACGCATCGAAAAAGGCGTAGGAAAGAGCAAGCCGGCCAAACCCAATGAGGGCCGTGGTGGCATAGTCGGAAGACGGGAACGCGACCCAGTGTCCAAAAGAGAAGAACACCATCTCCACACACAGGAGGGAGTTTTGGCAGAGTACCAAGGTTTCTGGGTCCTTGAATACTCCAAGCTGGCCTAAAATGGAGATAACCAAGTTCTGCCAGTAGCTAAAAAAAACAATGAGCTTGATGTTCAGAAACTTGAGCATGACGTTGTAGGGCTTCAAATCCTGATACAGGCAAACCCAGAACAGCGAGAGCGCATTGAGGGCTATCGTCATGCTCACGTTGAATATCACAGTGACGACCACCCAACCGGTTCCTGTCGGGAACAAAATAAACAGAATGCAGGTGAGGAGGCGGAACCACAGAAACTGCATCACGCACCGCTTGATTAGCAGGAACGTGTGCGGATCAGATATGTCTACGTTCCGCACCACCTTGCACAAGGGCCACCACACTCGGAGAGGGGGCCGCCCCGTGCACATAAATATAATGTCGCGTTCGCCACCCAACAGATTCGTCAACAGGGTGTAGAAGGTGTATATTACAAGTGCCTCGTAAACCTCGCTCAGCGGCACTACGAGCCTGGCTACCGTGGGTGCGTAGAGTGTCGTCCATGCCGCCAGCGCGAACAGCGGCACCATCATGAGGATCCGCACAATGAGTCGCTGGTCCATTGGCTTGCGGTAGTTTTTAAGGTGCCTCCACAAGGACGCCATAGTTACCAGCACTGCACCAACAACACACCCATCGTTGAGCAGCTTCAGCATCAGTGCATGTGGGGTGCAGCGTCGATTCAGATTTCCCGCCAAGTGAGATAAGCCGCTGAACGTCGCTGACTTGGGGGTAACGGTAGGTACTGGACCGGCAACGGGCTAGTAACGGGTCAGCAACGAGCCAGCCGCAGAGCGGCAAGTCATAAAGGGGGCAGTCGTCTCTAGTGGCGGCACCAAATCGACTCAATGGTTTTCTAAAGTCTATTTAATTTAAGAAAACGCTCAATCGGCTTTAGCGTCGACATCGCCGTGGAAGACGTCAACGCCATGCGAACTTCCGAGACGGCAGTGACGGATGAGGTTGTTCTTGTCCTCGAGCTTCTCCAGCTGGTCAATCTCGCTCTTGTCAAGCTTGACGAACTTGAGGTTGCTGGCAATGCGGGCAGGAGTGACCGACTTGGGCAGCACGACCACGCCGCGCTGCAGGTTCCAGCTAAGGATGACATTGGCCTCGGTGACACCGTGCTTCTTGGCAATCTCCTGAACCACAGGGTTATCGACCTTGCCGCGTCCCAGCGGGCTGTAGGCCTCGACCACGATGTCCTTAGAGTGGCAGAAGTCGATCAGCTTCTGCTGCTTCAGGTCAAGGTGCAGCTCGACCTGGTTGACCGCTGGTACAGTCTTGGTGGAGGGCGCGTTGAGCAGCCTGGTAAGGTTCTGAATATCGAAGTTCGACACACCAATGGCGCGGGCCTTCTCGCGAGACAGGCCCTGCACCTTAGCGTATGTCTCGACGAATGTGATGCTCTCATCAATCTGCTGCTTACCGTTGCTATCATTCTTGAGCGCAATCGGCCAATGTATCAGGTAAAGGTCGACGTAGTCGAGACCCAGGCGCTTGAGCGAGCTCTCGAGAGCCTTCTCAGGGTCGCTCTGGTCGCCGCTCCACAGCTTAGTAGTGATGAACAGCTCGCTGCGGGGCACACCGCTGTCGCGGATTCCGCGACCAACCGCCTCCTCGTTGCCGTAGATCGCGGCGGTGTCGATGTGCCGGTAGCCGGACTGGATTGCGTGCTTGACAGCGTTGTAGGCATCTTCGTCAGTCGACTCCCAGGTGCCAAGAGCAATTCCGGGAATTGTCGCGCCGGTGTTGAGTTTGTAGCTGGGGATGGTACTTGAAGGCGACATGGGATTGTAGCAACAGCACAGTTGCAGTGCTGGCTTTATACAGCCGCTGGGCTGGGAGCTGACGTTATATTGACTAACAGTCTGCATCCGTCCCACTGGGCACCGAAGAGCTGACCGATAGAGGTAACGTAGCCAGCTGACGACTGCACGGGGACCTGCTTAGCTCCCCTACTTCGCGGTGCCCGCAACTGCGGCTTGGCGTGGCAACGAACCGCGTCGCAATCGCACTCTAGGACCGGAAGTCCCAGCTGCAGGATCGTGCACACCAGCTGCATCTCTATGCACAATTACAAATGGCATAACCAACAGTTCAACACCACGCACTTGGAACCGTCTGTGGATTGCAGTGACGGATCGTGTGCATGGGAGGAGGCAAATTGGCTTGCTTTAGCGCCCTAGAGGCCTTCTTTCTGTCCCACTGGCGTCTTTTGTGTCCCACTGGTGTCCTGCGTGTTTCCCTGCTGTGCCACTGCGGGGCATCTTGCGCACCTGCGTTGCGCTGCGGAGAGCCTTCTGGCTAGGTCTGCGCTGCCGGGCAACGGTTCGCAGTTACAAGGGAGCGGCTAAGGGTTATCAGTGCAGACTACCTAACAGTGACAATCGAGTTTGCGATAATGACCCAACCCTTGCACAACCACCTGACCTGTTGTATAGTACTTAATTCGGAGTGCGGATAGCGGGGTCTCGGAACATTCCAAGGGTATGGTCTCTGGCTGTCGGGCCCGCATTGAAATTACCGACCCGAAGCCGGTCTATACGTGTGGCGACATCCTCGAGGGTCGTGTGCACATAGTGGTTAACCGGGAGATCGCCGTAGATGAGGTCGTGGTCAAGTTTCGGGGCAAAGCCAAGGTTGCTCTTGGGGACGGCAAGTATCGGTCGCTACTGTTTTCGGATCTGCACCACGACGAGCTGGTCGTGTTCCCGCCCAAAGAGCTTATCGACCAACAGTTCGCAACACACTTTACGCTCCCCAGAGGGGAGTACTCGCACCCGTTTCATTTCGAGATCCCTGGCCACGGGGTGAGCAGTGAAGCTGGTTCTTCCTATCTGCTGCCCACCATGACCTCAGAGTCCAATGAGCGCTCGATCCGCTACTACCTCAAGGTTACGGTGCGGCGGCGCTCGCCGATGGTACTCAACACCAGGACAGAGGTTGATGTGACGACATGTCCCTGTATAGACCGCCGAGTGTTTGAATGCGACACCCGGGAGATGATGGTACGCACGGTAACTCTGAGCAACAGTTTTGCCTCCTCGGTCAAGTCTATGTTCTCAACGGAGCCCGCGCGCGAGGTGAGGATGCAGCTTATGTGCCACTATCCTCGACAGGGAGTCATTGCGAACGCACAGTCCGCACTTCCGCTGAAAGTCAGTGTGACGGCCACAGACCTCCCGAGCGCGCGCTGGGCTGCTGTGCTGGGGTCTGTGCGCATCCTACTGGTGACACTCTCAGACTACCGAACACTAACCGACACGACCCGTGCTAAAACAAAGCTCCCTTTGTACGAATCGACTCCCAATGAGCCGCTCATATTCACGGAAAATTCCCCCGTCAGCCTGACAAGGTTTATGAAGAGAGTCACGGTTCCCTCCACACTTATCCCTACGTTCGAGTCGACACTTCTCGATAACAACTACGCGTTGCAGGTGTCGCTCACGTTCGTCTACGAGGTAAGCGGGGTCAAGTTTCGCAAGACTATCGACGTTATGGGCGACCTGATAATACTGCCGCCTTTCATCCACGATCACACTCACACCACCAACGATTATATCGAAGAAGATTTCGACCTGCCGCGGTACGAGCCGCTCAGTTTGTGCACGCGGCCGCCAGACTACGATCAGATGGCGTGGGTTGGCACCTGTTGAGCAGGAACCCTGGCCTTCCTTAATTTATCCCCCCCCCCCACCCCTCCATTAAATTATTGTTATCTATTGTATA